>WNGS01163062.1:15972-35251 GCA_020271785.1 Procambarus virginalis | reverse complement strand
CCCAGCATGGAGCCCGTACCTTGTCAAGCACAAGACGAAGCTGGAAAAAGTCCAAAGGTATGCTACTAGACTAGTCCCAGAACTAAGAGGCATGACTTATGAGGAAAGGCTGTGGGAAATGCAACTTACAACACTGGAAGACAGAAGAGTAAGGGGGACATGATCACAACCTACAAAATCCTCAGGGGAATTGACCGGGTAACAAGGATGAACTATTCAACACTGGAGGGGTGCGAACAAGGGGGCACAGGTGGAAGCTGAGTACCCATGAGTCACAGAGACATTAGAAAGAACTTTTTCAGTGTCAGAGTAGTTAGTAAATGGAATGCACTAGGAAGTGATGTGGTGGAGGCTGACTCCATACACAGTTTCAAATGTAGATATGATAGAGCCCAGTAGGCTCAGGAATCTGTACACCAGTTGATTGACAGGTGAGAGGCGGGACCAAAGAGCCAAAGCTCAAACCCCCGCAAGCACAATTAGGTGAGTACAATTGGGGGAGTAAAAAAACACACACACACCACACACAGAGAGAGAGAGAGAGAGAGAGGAGAGAGAGAGAGAGAGAGAGAGAGAGAGAGAGAGAGAGAGAGAGAGAGAGAGAGAGAGGAGAGAGAGAGAGAGAGAGAGAGAGAGAGAGATGAGTGAGAGTGAGTGAGTGAGTGAGTGAGTGAGTGAGTGAGTGAGTGAGAGTGAGTGAGTGAGTGAGTGAGTGAGTGAGTGAGTATAGTGTGTACAGGAAAGAGATGGTTGGGTTGACTGCATCTATCTGGATCTAAAAAAGGCTTTCGACAGAGTTCCACATAAGAGGTTGTTCTGGAAACTGGAAAATATTGGAGGGGTGACAGGTAAGCTTCTAACATGGATGAAAAATTTCTGACTGATAGAAAAATGAGGGCAGTGATCAGAGGCAATGTATCGGACTGGAGAAATGTCACAAGTGGAGTACCACAGGGTTCAGCTCTTGCACCAGTGATGTTTATTGTCTACATAAATGATCTACCAGTTGGTATACAGAATTATATGAACATGCTTGCTGATGATGCTAAGATAATAGGAAGGATAAGAAACTTAGATGATTGTCATGCCCTTCAAGAAGACCTGGACAAAATAAGTACATGGAGCACCACTTGGCAAATGGAATTTAATGTTAATAAATGCCATGTTATGGAATGTGGAATAGGAGAACATAGACCCCACACAACCTATATATTATGTGAGAAATCTTTAAAGAATATCTTTCTGATAAAGAAAGAGATCTAGGGGTGGTTCTAGATAGAAAGCTATCACCTGAGGACCACATAAAGAATATTGTGCGAGGAGCCTATGCCACGCTTTCTAACTTCAGAATTGCTTTTAAATATATGGATGGCGATATACTAAACAAATTGTTCCGTATTTTGTTAGGCCAAAGCTAGAATATGCAGCGGTTGTGTGGTGCCCATATCTTAAGAAGCACATCAGCAAATTGGGAAAAGGTGCAAAGACATGCTACTAAGTGGCTCCCAGAACTGAAGGGGAAGAGCTACAAGGAAAGGTTAGAGGCATTAAATATGCCAAAACTAGAAGACAGAAGAAAAAGAGGTGATATGATCACTACATACAAAATAGTAACAGGAATTGATAAAATCGATAGGGAAGATTTCCTGAGACCTGGAACTTTAAGAACAAGAGGTCATAGATATAAACTAGCTAAACACAGATGCCGAAGGAATATAAGAAAATTCACTTTCGCAAACAGAGTGGTAGACGGTTGGAACAAGTTAGGGGAGAAGGTGGTGGAGGCCAAGACCGTCAGTTGTTTCAAAGCGTTATACGACAAAGAGTGCTGGGAAGACGGGACACCACGAGCGTAGCTCTCTTCCTGTAACTACACTTAGGTAATTACACTGTATATACCCATGTACATATGTGTTCCCCATAGCAAACCACGAAGCTAGTATGGTGAGCAAAACAAGAGTGGTTGCCACACACACAGTGAGGCTACCTCAATTCTCTCCCTTCCCCTCTCCCTCACCAAAATTCCTCCTTCAACAATACTACGCACAACGCTAATTTTAACCACAATCCTGGTCACTAATTCCTGTAAATGAATAATTGACCACAAGTTTATTTTGAAAAGAAACCTAAAGTCGTTTGAAGATTCCTAAATGGATGAAATAATGCTGTGGTGCTGTGGCTAGCGCTGTGAACATCGTGAACAGCATTGAATCACTGATATTTGAACATTGTACCCAGTCATTATCGCACTCAAGCTCTTCTATAATACTATCATGGCTAAATAATACAGGTTATATATATATTTTGACATATTAGGTGATGCTGTGGTCACACACTGGACAGCAGTGCTTTGCGCTCATGCTGCGAGCACCAGCCTTGGTTGCTCACTCACTACTGAGGCTCTCGCACCCGGAAATGTGGACCATGATTTTTTTTAAAGATGGCGTCTGTTTACAAGAGCCTTGAGGAAGCTGATGTGAACCCCATGTAGCTGCGGGAGTTTTGAATGGAATGTGAAAAATACAAATACCTGGAGGCGCATAAGCGCACCCCAGACGTGGGCCTGCAGGCGTGTTGCACAGTTAAAGGGTTAATGAGGAAGGGACATTCTGTACTGTCTCTTCCTCCCATGAAGAAATTTCCTCAGCTGTCTCTTATTGCTGTTCTTTGTGAAGTTCTTCAGTGGTCAGGTCTTCGCTGTGTTCCTCCACCAGCTTGCAACACACAACACTCAGAACACTATGAATGCCACTTCTTTTTCTAAATTTCTCAAACCATTCCCTGCTCGCCTTAAACTCTTTTGCATTTGCATCACTCGTTCCAGGGTTTTCTTTAAAAGGTCTTCATGCAATTTCCTTACTTTTTCACAAATGATGGCCTCTGAAACTCTATCACCCGCTAACTCCTTGCTGTGTATCCAAATTAATAATAATTGTTCAATATCCTCAAGTGTTTGTGGTCTTTGTTTCGTGATAATTGATACGCCTTTTGCCACTTTAGCACTCATAATGTCCTTTTTCTTAGCAAGTTTGGTGGATATCGTTGACTGAGATTTGTTGTACTGCCTAACTAGATCAGCAACCCGCACACTATCTTCATACAGTATATACAAATGATCTCTTGTTTTTGCTCTATGGTCATCCTTACATGTATTTTTATATGTTGAACCTTACCACTGACTTTCTTGGGACCCATAGCTTGATATATATAATAATCGATTTTATGTTCAAAAATAAAAAAAAAATCACCAAAAAAAATAGAATTTCTTATAAGTGTGAACGTCACTAAGCGGGCGGCTCTGGTAAACTGAGGTAGGTCCCGATCACTCGGTGTAGGTCGGTGCTACTGTGTATAGACGCGATAAAGCACCTAAATTATTGGGATCCTCTCAAAGCTCTCCAAATGTACTCACTAGAAAGGAGACAAAAGAGATACCAAATAATATACACATGGAAAATACTGGAGGGCCAGGTCCAAAATCTACACAGTAAAGGAACAACATACTGGAGTGAGCGATATGGAAGAAATGCAGAATAGAACCAGTGAAGAACCAGAGCAATATTAGAAATATTGATGGAACAACCGTGGACATCTTTTAGACAAAACTAGATAAACTTCTCTGAGTGCCGGATCAATCGGGCTGTGGTGGATCTGTGGGGTGCTCCAAGCAACAGTCTAGTGGACCTGGAATGGGCTGCCCCATTCAAGTCAGAGATGGAGGCATTCGAGCCTGCTCCTCCTGCCAAGGCTTCTGGGTTCAACCAGCAGACCCCCCCCTTCTTTTCTGCTGCCGTTGGTTTGGAAGGGTGGCTCTGCCCTGGGGCCTGTGGAGGAGTTGACCTGGTGGCTTTGATCCCGTTTGGGTTTTGGTGCCCTCTTTGTCGGGTTTGTTGTTGCAGGGGGGGGGGAGATGTTTTCTTACCCCCCTTCCCAGTACGAGTATGATTTGGGGTCGGCTCCTTCCCGGGTTCGGTTCTGAGTTCCCTTGGGTTCCTTGGCTCCTTCTTTCCGGAGGGTTTCTGACTCGAATCTTGCCTAAGGAGGTTCGGGAAGCTATTGCAGCTTACCTCCTGCGAAACCTGGATTTTGTCTCTGTTTACGGATTCGTCCTCATTTGAGTTCAGTTCTTCTTCCCCATATTGGGTGCGTTATGAGGTCCTGGAGTCTTCCTGGCTTGCAGACTACCCTTTCTTTTCGCAGAGTGTGTGGCATAGGTTGTGTCGGACCCGCTCGTTTGAATGGCGGGAGGCTGGAACCGTTTTGCAGGTTTACCTGGGGGGCGAGTTTGAGTGCCTTAACCCTTGTGTTGCTAAGGGCTATTTGGCCATTGTCAACCACAGGCGCATAAAAAAAAATTATTCAACCTGTTAATTTGTGTTTCCTGATCACGGAAAAAATAGTAAAAAATCGTAAGTGGCATATTTTGCCCACTATAGGGCAGGAAAGTCTGGCAAACGAGATGCTGACTCAGCGTGCATCTGAGGCAGTCTGCTCAGCCCCAGCTATCAGGCAGGAGTGGCCACAAAGAGATAATTACTTAATAATTTTAATGACTGATTTTTATTAGTTTTTCTGGGGGGAGCCCCTACGGCTCCCCGGAGCTATCCATGGCTGATATGGATATTCTAACTACTTTGCATCAGTCGATGTGGGTGGAGTTCTAGCCTACCGGGGACCACGAGCCAGAACCTGGCCCCCTCAGAGAGGCACGGGGAGCAATGGCCCATAGAATGCACATGTGATTTGGAGCATTCTATATCTGCCATCGACCGGGACAGGCACCCAGAAAGGTAAGCGCCATAAAACAAACCCCTATTCTGGTTAACAACAAAAATTAACAAACGAGTGGACAGAACTCCCCCAAAAGAAAAACGAGTAAACTAGCATGACGTCACACCAGCCGCGCCGCATGTCTGCGCAGCTCCCCCTCCCCGGGAGGGGGAAGGGGGAGCCCCAGACCTCCGCGCCGGCTATCCACACCTAAGTTCCTCGGCTGATGGGATCGTGCATGGTCGTGTGGCTCCAGCTCCAGTCTTGTCTCAGCGCTGTGAATTGTTTTTCAGTGCTGCTCTTACGGTGGTCGTGTGAGCTGGGAGTAGTATTCTCAGGTACTCGGGCTGCATGTGCTTAGGGTCACCTTCCCTGAGTGCCCTGTAAGTACCCCCCTTGGGGCTTGGGGTTACCTTCCACAAGTCGCCTTGGGTCTACCTCTGTTGGCTTTTCGCTGCTTGGCGTTTGGCCGCCCTGAGGGTTTGCGGGTTTTACTCCCTTGTTACCTTGGGGTAAGTGGTAGTTATAGCACTGGTGGGGCGCGGGGCACTGCGTTGCTAGTTTTCACCTATTACAGCAGCCGGCTCTGTTCCCTCTGGGTCCGTTGTCCACTTGGGTGGGTTTTCTTTTCTTTTTGTTTTTGCCTGGTAGGGGGGTCTGCCTTGTTCCCCTTCCCCCTTATGTTAGGTTCGTTTGTGTGGTGGCACCCCCTGCTTCGCCCTCGCGAGTGGACACGTCCCGTGGGTTCAGCTTTAGCAGTTTGCTTGGTAGTTTGGGGCGCCGGTTAGCAGTGCCCTGCCTGGGATAACCCTTAGCAGACCCAGTCTAGGGGCCCTGGAAAACCCCCGGGGGCTCTCGGGTCCGATTGTGGGAACCCTTGCGTCCCCTCTCGCTAGGTGCGAGTTGAGGGTTGCTCTGTCCCTTTGTCTCAGGGTGACTCTCCTTGTTTTGCCTCCGTCATGCTGCCTGTTGGGTCGGTGACACATTCGACCCTGAGTCCTGCGAGCTTTGTTGCTTGTTCGTGACTCCAGTCACCCAGTCTGCTGATGAATTCCGTGGGTGCAGGCAGCTCGCGCGTTGCAGGGTAGGTTGGTTGCAACGCGCTCAGGTTTGTCGCTTCCCCGGACGCCCCGATGCTGCCCCGCTTGTGTAGGGACACATTTGGGGGTTTGGTCGTTTTCGGCCTTGTTCTTCCACGCCCCTTGATTTTCCCCCCTCCTGCTTCCGGCCCCTACGCATCTGTAGGCTTTGGGTCGGGGCGGGGTTCGAGGTTCTGAGACTTGGGCAGTTTCGGGGGTTGCCCCGTCCGGGTAGCTGCGGAGGCATTCGAGTCTGTTCCTCCTGCCGATGCTCCGGGGTCTGACCAGTGGGCCCCTTCTCTTCCAGCTCTCTCGGCTGCCCCGGCTTTTTCTTGTGGGGCGGGGCTTTGGAGGTCGACTCGGCCCCGGGGCCTAGTTAGGGGCTTCTGGGGTTGGGGAGGAGCGACCTTGGGGGCTTTGTGCTCCATTGCGCCCCGCCTGGATTCCGTCCTTCTGAGCGGGGCTTACTGTTGCGAGGAGTGGGGTTTTTCTTTCCCCCCTCTGCGTACGACTTGGGCTTGGGTTCTGCTCCTCCCCGGGTTCGGTTCCGTGTCCCTGTGGTTCCTTCGGTTCCGTCTTCCGGAGTTTTTCGGCTACCGCATCTCTTCGTCTGCGGTGCCGTTGGCCATTGCGGCTTACCTCCTGGGTGCCCCGGAACTTGTAGCGGTTTAGGCTACTTGTAGCAGTATTGGGCTACTTGTAGCAGTATTGGGCTACTTGTAGCAGTATTGGGCTACTTGTAGCAGTATTGGGCTACTTGTAGCAGTATTGGGCTACTTGTAGCGGTATTGGGCTACTTGTAGCGGTATTGGGCTACTTGTAGCGGTATTGGGCTACTTGTAGCGGTATGGGCGACTTTTCGCCCTGTTGGGCTACTTTTCTTTCGCGTCCTGCGCGCGCGTGAGTTTGTTTTGGTTCCGGCGGTGTGCACATGTGTGTGCTTCCGTTTTCTCGGGGGCTTCGCCTCTCGCTCTTCATCCCATCCGTGCCCGTTGCTGGGGGTTGTGGGGTGCTGCTGTACTCTCCTAGTTGTGTTTGCGGGGGTGAGCTCTGCTCTCTGGTCCCGCCTCTCACCGGTCACTCAACAGGTAAATTTAAATTTTTTAAATTTTGCCCGAGGGGCGAGTTATTGGGCAGCGCCACTCATCTTGTGAGTGGACACACGCCATAGCAGCTGTACAACACTCCCCAATAGAGAAAACCCGCTGGGTGTTCATCCTGTCACTTGTCCCCAGACACACTGGGACAATCAACAGGTGTACCGCTTCCTGAGCTTCTTGGGCTTTCTCATCTCTACACTTGACTGTGTATGGAGTCAGCCTCCACCTCATCCCTTCCTCATGCATTCCAATTGTCAACCACTCTGCACTAAAACAGTTCTGCAGGTGAGTTGGTGCGGTTTGGCGTTTCCTTCGTCCTGACGCTGTTTTGGGCGTAGGCATGGGTGTACGTCCGTACTTGTGACTGTGGTCCGTATCGCCCGAGGTGCCTGCTGCTGGGCTATTAGCCCATATTGGGCTGCTCTTGTTCTCTCCACCTGATTCCTTCCTCGGTTCACGGGTGTCTGCGGGTGGCCTCTTGGCCCTTTCGAGGCGACCCCTGCCTGTACTCCTGCCCCTCTCCTCTGCTTGTCTCACCTGGCTTGAGTTCGGGGCCCGCCTCCACCTTGTTCCACGGTGCAACGGTGGGGGCCTGTGTGGTGGTACGTTTCCTGTGTTGAGGGGGTGTGCTTGCGGGGTTGGGTTCTGGCTCTTTAGTTCCGCCTCTCCCCTGTCGTTTGCCTGTTGAGCGGTTTCTGTGCTTCATGGGCGCTCTCGTCTCTGCTCTTGGGGCTGTGTATGGGATCAGCCCATGTGGGGCTAACCAATGTGTTCCTTCGGTTGCCTGTTACACTGCACACGTTTCTCCTACCGTCCCTGTGGCTCGGTTGGGTGCTCGGTTTCCGCCTGTGTCCCCTTGTGTGCCGCTCGTGTACGATTTATCTATCTTCTCTGTCGCTCCCTCGGGGGGTGTGGGGACGTTTTGCTGCGTTTTTTGGTACTGCAGCTGTGTGTTGGGGTTGGTTGTGGCATTCTGTTCGGCCCTTCCGTGCTCCTTTTGGGGCCCTCCTTCCTTGTCGGTCTTGCTGTGGGGCCTGTTTTCCAGGTTCCTTGGATTCTGTTTTGTCCTTGCCTCATTGTGCTGTTGGGGATGAGCTTGGGGTCATCGTCTCGCCCCTCGCTTTTTCCTCCGGTTTCCGTTCACGTTCCGGAGCCTAGGGGGCTCCCTTCCTTGGTGTTTTTCACGGCTGCCCGGGGTTTTCTTGACGCTGGGGCTTTGAGGGGACAGCTCGGCCCCGGGGCCTGCAGGGTGGGTTCCGGGGCTGGGGTGGTGCTAACGTAAGGGGCCTTCGGCCCCGTTGGTCCCCGCCGGGGTTTTTCTACCCCTCTGGGCCAGGCTTACGGTTTTGTGGTGTGGGGTTTTTCCGTCCCCCCGCTCCACACGTGCTTGTGGGCATCGGTCCCTCCCTGGGCTCGGTTTCCCGTCCAGCGGGCCCGTTGTTTCCGTCCTGTCGGTGGGTGTTTTCTACAGTCTTCACACCTTTTTCCAGGACGGGCCTTCTCGGTCATGTCCCCCTCTTCTTGGANTAGTTACGTGCATGGGTGACATGCATCTTCGTTTCCTTTTCAAAACTTCATGGAGAACACCGACCTTACTTAACCTACTTAGCATGTTAAAATAAGCATCTTATGGTTTCGTAATTACAATTGTTACTTACCCTATTATCGGTATAACAACGCTGAACACTGGGGATTGCCGGTTATGCCCCTTATGGTCCGTCTGTGGACTTCCGGGGCACGCTAGCTTGCTTTCGAATTCGTTATGGCCATCCTGGTTGTGAGGAGTTTGTGGGCCTGCAGGCTGCTCCATGCGGCTGCCTGGTGGGCCTCCTCCTGGCCGGTCTAGCCTGGCCTCGGGCCAGGCTTGGGGTGTGCATGGGCTCCTAGTTCCCCGTCCTGTCGCTTTTGAGCGGGGTTTCTCCGCCGTCGGTCGCCTGGTATGCGGGTTCCTGGGCCTGCTGGGTTCTGTCGTGTCTCCGTGGGCAGAAATTTTCACCAAAAATTTTAGCCAAATATCCCCAGTTTGCTACCTGTAGGTAGTAACTGAGTGATTGTACCCTATCCACCGCTGCCCACTGGATGGGGGGCGGTGTCCAGGACAAACATATAAATTTTGACACTAGCTCTTCACATGTCAGTTGCTTAATTTAGAACCTGTACTTGAGGTCGATCTCGAACCCATTGTTGATGTGACGACATATATTGAATTTTGTAACTTGCTTAGCTAAATGACTTGTGGGGTTCAGTCCCTGAGCCCATTATGTGCCTCTGTAACCCTTTCCACTGCCGCCCACAAGATGGGTATGGGGTGCATAATAAATGAACTAAACTAACTCCGTGGGCCCTGTCTGGGGTCTGTCTGCTCCGTTCTCTGCCTTGCAGGTGCGCGTTGCTCTTTACCTGTGGCGTGTTGCGGTGGTGCCTGTTGCTACTACTGCGCGTGTGCTTTAGTACCATGTTTCGCGGTGGCGTGTCCTTATTTCTGGGGTTTATGTTTCTGCTCTTTCGTCCTGCCTCACCCCAGTTGTTTTTCCTGGCATCTCTTTTTGTCTGTTTTGCCTGCACTTGCTGCTATTTTGGGGAGGGCGTGGTCGGTTTCCACCACTTCATTGCTTGTGCGTTCCCTTCTTTTCCTCCTCTGCCACAGGGGTGTTCTGCGTGTGTTCCTTGGCTTCTAGGGCTTTTTTCGGCCTGGGTCCTGTGGTGTGCTTCTTTGTATCGGTCTGTTGCAGTTGCTCGTACCTCTTGGTTCGGGTACAGTTCTGGCGGCAACCCATCCGCCTTCTTGGGTTTCCTTGCTTGCCTGCCAATTGTTTTTTTCGGGGTCTGGCGATGTCCGGCGTCGGACCCGTCATTTCTGAACTCCTGGCGGGTTTGCTTGCTTGGAGTTTTTTCTGTTTGGCAGACGTTCCATCTCCTTGTGCCACCTGAGTTCGGTGGTCGCACCCGAGATCTTCTTGCGGCTCCGCCTTTTCCTGGGCTCGGAGGGGCCTTGCCGGGGCTGCTTCCGTCTGCCTCATGGTCTCGCCTCCAGCTGGTGGTCGGTGTCCCACCTGCGTGTTTCTCTTGGCGGCAGTATGGGGTGTTTGGCGGTCCTTCCTTTTCCTGTCCCTTCTTAGGTGGTTACTCTTGTTAGCGTCGGCTTGGTTTTTGGTGGGGGTTGGGGGCCATCGTCGTGCCACATACTGTCGCCTCTCTCTTTTTGTGCGGCGCTGGCGGGGCCGCTTTGGCTTCCTTTCGGTCTTGGTGTTGCTTCTACACCGTTCGTAAGCTGTCTTGTGCGTCGTTTCACCTCTGGCCTGTTCGTGCGCCGCTTGCACCTTCCTGGTCTCCGCGGTTGTGTGCCACGGCGTCTGTGTCCGGAGCGCATTATGCGTTGATCCGGTTCTGTTCTTCCCGGTTCGCCTGTGCTGGTGTCCCGGGTTGTCAGCCGTGTTCTTGCGGCTCGGCTGCCTGTGTTCTTCCTCCTGCCCGTGGCGTTCGTGGCCTTGCTGCTCTCGCTGCCGTCTGGTTGGCGTGTTCTCACAGTCTTTCGGGCATGGATCTTTGTGTTCGTTCGGGGGCCTTGCTGCTTGTTGTTGTGTTGTTCCCGGGACTGTCCGGGGCTGTGGCGCCTTGGGTTGGCGTTGCTGCCGGTTGTCTCGCTTCCAGGGGAGGGGTGCGTGGTGTCCGCCTCCCGGTTCCGTCCCTTTTGATCTTCCTCTGTGGGTAGTTAGCTCCGGGGAGCCGACGGGGCTCCCCCCAGAAAACCAGCGTTGAATGTAATGAAACGCCATTTTCTGGGCGAGTCCCGGAGGCTCCCCGGCAACCCTCCCTCCCTCCGGTCGGCGTTTTTTTCGCGTGTCTTGACATCCAGCCTCAGAACTGATGGGTGGATAGCCGGCGTGGGAGGTCTGGGGCTCCTCCTTCCCCCTCCCGGGGAGGGGGGAGCTGCGCAGACAGCGGCGCGGTGACGTGTGACGTCATACTAGTTTGCTTGTTTTCTGTTGGGGAGTTCTATTCACTAGTTCGACTTTTGGTAGCAATTTTAACCAGAATAGGGGTTTGTTTTGGGGCGCTTACCTTTCTGGGTGCCTGTCCCGGTCGATGGCAGACATAGAATGCTTCCAATCACACGGGGGCTTCTATAGGCCATTGCTCCCCTTGCCTCTCTGAGGGGGCCCGGTTCTGGCCGTGGTCTCCGGTAGGCCTAAGAATTCCATACACATGACTGATGCCAAAGTCTGACATTAGCATATCAGCCTGGGATAGCTCCGGGGAGCCTCCGGGACTCACCCAGAAAATGGCGTTTCATTACATTCAACGCTGGTTTTTTTGCTGTAATATTATTCAATAGTGTGTAGTGTGATATATTTATATAATAAAGTGTGTGAATCATTGCTGTACTCAAAATTATGGTGTGCATATTATTGATTCAATTATTGTGTTCATAAAACAATAAACAAATACTTTGTCGGTTATTACACTATATGCATAGGTGTTACTGTATATACGTATCTGCATGTTTTGTTCACCACAATAAACCACCAAGTTGATATTGCAAGTCAAAAAGCAGCGAGGTGTGGCCGCCACATCTGCCAGTCAGCCTCTCACTGTCACTCCGTCCCTCAGTGACTCCTCACTCGCCCACATTCTCCTCCCACCATACTGTTCTTGCTTTTATTCCCTATACTGTATACAGATGTTATATGTAAGTATCTACATGTTCTGTTCACCATAACTGTTCATCTAAGCTGGTATAGGATTTGGGCTTAGATTTGCATCTAAGCCCAAAGAGCATAGTGGCCACCTCTACCCAGCATGATAAATCATACAGATGTCGCCACCTCCCTCACCAAAATGGCTTTTCCCCACACACTCCTTTTGTTGTTATTACACTATATATACACGTTATATATACGTATCTACATTTGTGTTCACCATAACGAACCACTAAGTTGGTATGCTGATTGGCAGCCAGTGGCACCCTGCCACTGGCTGTCACTCCCTCCCACCCTCACCTCACCTGACTCGCCACCATTCTCCTCCCTCCATACTGTTTTTGCTTTTATTCACTATATACAGACGTTATATATAAGAATCTGCATGTTTTGTTCACCATAGCGAGCAACTAAGCTGGTATAGTGAATCCAGACAGTAAAAAGTGGTCACACAGAGTCAGCAGACAACGCTACCTCCCTCCCCACCACAATTACTCCTCCCACTACAGCGCTAATTATCAGAACAATCCTGCTATTATCAGAATCCTGGTCATTTTTATCACAGGGGTCTTCTGTAAAACTATCATCACTAAATAATAGCATGTACATATATATTATGGCATTTTCATGTGATGCTGTGGTCACAAGCTGAACAGCAGTGCTGTGAGCTCATGGTACGTGCACCAGCCTTGGTGGTTCGCTCAGTACTGAGGACCTCACACCCGGGAACATGGCCCATGATTTTTTTTTTAAATGGCATCTGTTTACAAGAGCCCTGATGAAGGTGTGGTGAACCCCGTGTATCCACAGGCCGTTTAAATCTTGCGTAATACTCCAACACGTCATATGAAGTGATGCGCAATTTATAGCAAGTTACTCAACACGTCATATGAAGTGTTGCGCAGTTTAAGGGTTAATGCATGCCTGTTCACCCCGGTGCTTCCTCAGGATGTTGGCCTTGTACAGCTGCATGTACAGGTTCCCACCCTTTCGGCGTCTTTGGTGGCTGAGTACTTGCACGCTCACAGGCTGTTGTTGTTGTTATAAATTCAGCTACTCGGAACAAGTTCCAAGTAGCACGGGCTATGGTGAGCCCGTAGTGGACTTACCTGGCACAGGAGCGGTGCTGTGTGTGCGCTTACGGGCATTTGGCCCCAGTTTTATACCTCTTTTTCCCTTCTCAAGTTGTTCTCGGACTGGGTTGGGGAGGATGTAGAGGCGTTGAGTGCTGGGCCTTCGTCTGGTGCACTGCTTTTTTGCACTGCACAGAATTGCTTTTAAATACATGGATGGCGATATAGTAAAGAATTTGTTCACGACTTTTGTTAGGCCAAAGCTAGAATATGCAGTGGTTGTGTGGTGCCCATATCTTAAGAAGCACATCAGCAAACTGGAAAAGGTGCAAAGACATGCTACTAAGTGGCTCCCAGAACTGAAGGGCAAGAGCTACGAGGAGAGGTTAGAGACATTAAATATGCCAAAACTAGAAGACAGAAGAAAAAGAGGTGATATGAACACTACATACAAAATAGTAACAGGAATTGATAAAATCGATAGGGAAGATTTCCTGAGACCTGGAACTTTAAGAACAAGAGGTCATAGATATAAACTAGCTAAACACAGATACCGAAGAAATATAAGAAAATTCACTTTTGCAAACAGAGCGGTAGACGGTTGGAACAAGTTAGGGGAGAAGGTGGTGGAGGCCAAGACAGTCAGTAGTTACAAAGCGTTATATGACAAAGAGTGCTGGGAAGACGGGACACCACGAGCGTAGCTCTCATCTTGTAACTACACTTAGGTAATTACACGTAGGTAATTACTGGCCTTGGCGACTAGGGTGTTAGCCGCATTCTTGAAGCTGTTTGCGACGATTCACAGGAAGGCGGTATTCTCTGTTCATTGCTTCTTGCCTAACGTGCTGCCAGGCCGTGCTTGCTCTCTCCTTAGAATCCACTTGGGACTGGCTCTGAAGTTTTCGTCACTTTTCTGGGGGGAGCCCCTACGGCTCCCCGGAGCTATCCATGGCTGATATGGATATTCTAACTACTTTGCATCAGTCGATGTGGGTGGAGTTCTAGCCTACCGGGGACCACGAGCCAGAACCTGGCCCCCTCAGAGAGGCACGGGGAGCAATGGCCCATAGAATGCACATGTGATTTGGAGCATTCTATATCTGCCATCAACCGGGACAGGCACCCAGAAAGGTAAGCGCCACAAAACAAACCCCTATTCTGGTTAACAAAAAAAATTAACAAACGAGTGGACAGAACTCCCCAAAAGAAAAACGAGTAAACTAGCATGACGTCACACCAGCCGCGCCGCATGTCTGCGCAGCTCCCCCCTCCCCGGGAGGGGGAAGGGGGAGCCCCAGACCTCCGCGCCGGCTATCCACACCTAAGTTCCTCGGCTGATGGGATCGTGCATGGTCGTGTGGCTCCAGCTCCAGTCTTGTCTCAGCGCTGTGAATTGTTTTTCAGTGCTGCTCTTACGGTGGTCGTGTGAGCTGGGAGTAGTATTCTCAGGTACTCGGGCTGCATGTGCTTAGGGTCACCTTCCCTGAGTGCCCTGTAAGTACCCCCCTTGGGGCTTGGGGTTACCTTCCACAAGTCGCCTTGGGTCTACCTCTGTTGGCTTTTCGCTGCTTGGCGTTTGGCCGCCCTGAGGGTTTGCGGGTTTTACTCCCTTGTTACCTTGGGGTAAGTGGTAGTTATAGCACTGGTGGGGCGCGGGGCACTGCGTTGCTAGTTTTCACCTATTACAGCAGCCGGCTCTGTTCCCTCTGGGTCCGTTGTCCACTTGGGTGGTTTTTCTTTTCTTTTCTTTTTGTTTTTGCCTGGTAGGGGGGTCTGCCTTGTTCCCCTTAGCTTAGGATCGTTTGTGTGGTGGCACCCCCTGCTTCGCCCTCGCGAGTGGACACGTCCCGTGGGTTCAGCTTTTAGCAGATTGTTTGGTAGTTTGGGTAGCCGGTTAGCAGTGCCCTGCCTGGGATAACCCTTAGCAGACCCAGTCTAGGGGCCCTGGAAAACCCCGCGGGGCTCTCGGGTCCGATGGAGGAGTCCCTTGCGTCCCCTCTCGCTGTGTGCGAGTTTGAGGGTTGCTCTGTCCCCTTGTCTCAGGGTGACTCTCATTGTTTTTGCCTCCGTCATGCTGCCTGTTGGGTCGGTGACACATTCGACCCTGAGTCCTGCGAGCTATGTTGCTTGTTTGTGACTCAATTCACCCAGTCTGCTGCTGAATCAATTCGGTGCAGGCAGCTCGTGCGTTGCAAGGTAGGTTTAGGTTATTGCAACGCGAGCGGACTCTTGCTTCCCCGGACGCCCCGCGGCTGCCCCGCTTTGTGTATAGGGACCCGGACTTGGGGGTGTTGGTCGCTTCGGCCTTGGTTCCGCCCGCACCCCCTTGTTCTTCCCCTTTAGTGGTTCATTCTGCCCCCCCCCCCTACTTCCGGCCCCCAAGCGTCTGAGGGCTTCGGGGTCGGGGTGGGGATTAGAGGTTTCTGAGACTCGGGCAGTTTCGGGGGTTGCCCCGTCCGGGGGGGGCTACGGAGGCATTCGAGTCTGTTCCTCCTGCCGATGCTCCGGGGTCTGACCAGTGGGCCCCTTCTCTTCCAGCTCTCTCGGCTGCCCCGGCTTTTTCTTGTGGGGCCGGGCTTTGGAGGTCGACTCGGCCCCGGGGCCTAGTGTAGAGGCTCCTGGGGTTGGGGAGGAGCGACCTTGGGGGCTTTGTGCTCCATTGCGCCCCGCCTGGATTCCGTCCTTCTGAGCGGGGCTTACTGTTGCGAGGAGTGGGGTTTTTCTTTCCCCCTCTGCGTACGACTTGGGCTTGGGTTCTGCTCCTCCCGGGTTCGGTTCCGTGTCCCTGTGGTTCCTTCGGTTCCGTCTTCCGGAGTTTTTCGGCTAACCGCATCTCTTCGTCTGCGGTGCCGTTGGCCTTTGCGGCTTACCTCCTGCGTGTCCGGAACTTGTAGCAGTTTTAGGCTACTTGTAGCAGTTTTAGGCTACTTGTAGCAGTATTGGGCTACTTGTAGCAGTATTGGGCTACTTGTAGCAGTATTGGGCTACTTGTAGCAGTATTGGGCTACTTGTAGCAGTATTGGGCTACTTGTAGCAGTATTGGCTACTGGTAGCAGTATTGGGCTACTGTAGCTATGGGCTACTTGTAGCGGTATTGGGCTACTTCTCGCCCTGTTGGGCTACTTTTCTTTCGCGTCCTGCGCATGCACCGTGAGTTTGTTTTGGTTCCGGGCGGTGTGCACATGTGTTGTGCTTCCATTTCTCGGGGGGCTTCGCCTCTCGCTCTTCATCCCATCCGTGCCCCGTTGCTTGGGGGTTGTCTGGGGTGCTGCTGTACTCTCCTAGTTGTGTTTGCGGGGGTTGTGCTCTGGCTCTCTGGTCCTGCCTCTCCACAGTCAATCAACATGTGTACCGATTCCTGAGCCTATTGGGCTCTATCATCTCTACACTTGACTCTGTGTATGGAGTCAGCCTCCACCTCATCCCTTCCTCATGCATTCCGTTTGTCAACCACTCTGACACTAAAACAGTTCTGCAGGTGAGTTGGTGCGGTTTGGCGTTTCCTTCGTCCTGACGCTGTTTTTGGGCGTAGGCATGGGTGTACGTACGTACTTGTGACAGTGGTCCGTATCGCCCGAGGTGCCTGCTGCTGGGCTATTAGCCCATATTGGGCTGCTCTTGTTCTCTCCACCTGATTCCTTCCTCGGTTCACGGGTGTCTGCGGGTGGCCTCTTGGCCTTTCGAGGCGACCCCTGCCTGTACTCCTGCCCCTCTCCTTTGCTTGTCTCACCTGGCTTGAGTTCGGGGCCCCGCCTCCACCTTGTTCCACGGTGCAACGGTGGGGGTGCCTGTGTGGTGGTACGTTTCCTGTGTCGAGGGTGTTGTGTGCTTGCGGGGTTGGGTTCTGGCTCTTTAGTTCCGCCTCTCCCCTGTCGTTTGCCTGTTGAGCGGTTTCTGTGCTTCATGGGCGCTCTCGTCTCTGCTCTTGGGGCTGTGTATGGGATCAGCCCATGTTGGGCTGCCCAATGTGTTCCTTCGGTTGCCTGTTACACTGCACACGTTTCTCCTACCGTCCCTGTGGCTCGGTTGGGTGCTCGGTTTCCGCCTGTGTCCCCTTGTGTGCCGCTCGTGTACGATTTATCTATCTTCTCTGTCGCTCCCTCGGGGGTGTGGGGACGTTTTGCTGCGTTTTTGGTACTGCAGCTGTGTGTCGGGGTTGGTTGTGGCATTATGTTCGGCCCTTCCGTGCTCCTTTTGGGGCCCTCCTTCCTTGTCGGTCTTGCTGTGCTGGGCCTGGTTTTCCAGGTTCCTTGGATTCTGTTTTGTCCTTGCCTCATTGTGCTGGTTGGGGATGAGCTTGGGGTCGTCGTCTCGCCCCTCGCTTTTTCCTCCGGTTTCCGTTCAAGTTCCGGAGCCTAGTGGGCTCCCTTCCTTGGTGTTTTTCACGGCTGCCCCGGGGTTTTCTTGACGCTGGGGCTTTGAGGGGACAGCTCGGCCCCGGGGCCTGCAGGGTGGGTTCCCGGGGCTGGGGTGGTGCTAACGTAAGGGGCCTTCGCCCCGTTGGTCCCCGCCGGGGTCTTTCTACCCCTCTGGGCCAGGCTTACGGTTTTGTGGTGTGGGGTTTTTCCGTCCCCCCGCTCCGCACGTGCTTTGTGGGCATCGGTCCCTCCCTGGGCTCGGTTTTCCTTGTCCAGCGTGCCCGTTGTTTCCGTCCTGTCGGTGGGTGTTTTTCTACAGTCTTCGCACCTTTTTCCAGGACGGGCCTTCTCAGTCATGTCCCCCTCTTCTTGGGGTTCTGCATGACTTTTGGTCTCGGGTGCGACGGAGTTTTTGTGCCTTCGTTCTTTGTTTGCTGCTTTTGTTTTCGAAGGTTTGGGACTGTTTTGGGGTAGCCTTGGTAGCTGCACCCAATTGCCGTGGGAAAGGAGAAAGCGGATAAACAGAGGGGAGTTCAACACCCACTGTGTGACGTTGACATGTCAGTCAGTCCGACCGGCGCAGGTCAGTCCTAGCGCCGTATACTGCATTGGTCATCTGTTGGGGCTCGTGACACCCGTCAACGACATCTTCTTCCTTGTCCCCGGTCGCTCCGTGGCTTCTGGCACCCACACCATAGAGAGAATGCAGCCGGCGATGACACTGCTGCTCCTCTCGTTGACGGGGCCGGCGCCTGCTACTCTGGCGGCGTCTTTGTGCTGGGTTTTCCTTGACACACTTCCCAGTGGGCCCTCCTCTCCTTCACTCTCCTGTAAACGTACATGTACGTGTGCGGCGGAGAATGACAGGGCAGGAATAATGAGTGGGAAAGAGCAATTCTGTGTCTTCTAACCCCAGTCAGCTCTTTCCATTTTCTGGTACGTCTGTCGTCATTCGGTTGAGCTTCCCTCCGGTCCTTTCTAGGGCTTGTGGGTCCTCTTCCCGGCAGTTTCTGGATGTTTGGCCTTCTGGTTCTTTTGTGCATATATCTCTCTTCGCGCTGTCTCGGCGCTCCTCGTTTTCCTGTGGGCGATTTTGCTCCTTTTACTGAGTCTTCGCTCCTGCCCTTCTGCCGGGGGTTGGTGCGGGGCGGCTCCTTATGCAGGTTCCTTCCCTGTCGGCTGCACTTGTGGTGGTGGCCTTGCACGCTTGTGGCATTTTGGTTTTGGTCCTGCGTTTTCTTTTCCCTCCTGGGGCTGTCATAGGATTGGCTTGCAGAAGGTGTAGAGGCGCTTGGGACTGTTCCTGGGTCTTGCACCTTGGTTTCTGCTGCTAGCTTTCGGTATCGATGTTCCTTCTGTGCCGTTTCGCAGGCTGTATCGTGCATTGTTTCACCTCCGGCCTGTTTCTGCACTGCCTGTGCCGTCCAGGTCTTTGGACAGGGTGCTCTGTTTTTCTTCTCCTTGGTGGTTGTGGCTCCTCGGGGCCAGGTTTGCTTTGCCTCGGCTATCTTTTGGCATTGGCCTCTGGGGGTCGTGTGGCAGTGCTTCATGCTCTTCTCAGGCGCAGTGGTTTCTTGGCTCTATGATCTTGGTCATAGTTTTCTTCGTCTGTGGCCGTTCTCCCTTTTTCTGGCGAATGTTGTGCCTGCTGCTTTCCGGAGGGGCCTTTTGGTTGTTGTCTCGACTTCGTGTTGAGGAGTGGTTCACCGACCGCCTCCCGGGTATGTCCCCTTGTTTTCTTAGGTAGTCTTTGGTGAGGTAGCTCCGGGGAGCCGTAGGGGCTCCCCCAGAAAACCAGCGTTGAATGTAATGAAACGCCATTTTCTGGGTGAGTCCCGGAGGCTCCCCGGCATCCCTCCCGCCCTCCGGTCGGCGGTTTTTCGTGGTTTTGATATCCAGCCTCGGAACTGGGGTGTGGATAGCCGGCGCGGGGTCTGGGGCTCCCCCTTCCCCCTCCCGGGAGGGGGAGCTGCGCAGACATGCGGCGCGGCTCGTGTGACGTCATGCTTGTTAGTTCGTTTTCCTGGGGGAGTTCTGTCCACTCGTTTGTCAATTTTTGTGGTTAACCAGAATAGGGGTTTGTTTTGTGGCGCTTACCTTTCTGGGTGCCTGTCCCGGTCGATGGCAGATATAGAATGCTCCAAATCACATGTGCTTTCTATGGGCCATTGCTCCCCGTGCCTCTCTGAGGGGGCC
>WNGS01163062.1:0-11326 GCA_020271785.1 Procambarus virginalis | reverse complement strand
ACCTGCACATGGAGCTGAATAACGCCCAAATCGCGGGGAAGGGCAGGGGCAAACAAACATTCATTCAGGTACTCAAGCTCGCCCCCCAGGAAAACCTGAATCACCGTGGAAGCTTCCCGCCACTCCAACGTGCGGGAACGACAGAAGGAATGCCAGAAATCCAAAACAAGCAAGGGGCAGGCTGCTAGCCAGGAAGACTCCGGAACCTCGTAACGGAGCCAGAAAGGGAAAGAAGGCCCAAACCTGAACTCAGATGGATCCAGTTCCGAGGCATATTCCGGCACGCAGGGGTAAGCTGCAAAGGCCACGGCTCGCAGATCACAGGGAGATGCGAGTATAGCCGAAAAACTCCGGAAGGACGGAACCGAAGAACCACAGGGACAACGGAACCGAACCCGGGGAGGGCCAGACACCAAACCCAACTCATACGCAGAGGGGGAAAGAAAACCGCCACTCCTCGTCAACAATAAGCACCGCTCAGAAGGAGGAAAACCAGGCGGGGCCAGCGGAGCCCAACAGCCCCCAAGGTCGCTACTCCCCAGCACGCAGGTGCCACTACCACAGGCCCGAGGGCCGAGTCGACTCTCCCAAAGCCCGGCCCCACAAGAAAGAAGCGGAGAGCCGAAAGCTGAAGAAGAGGGGCCCACTGGTCAGACCCCAGAGCTATCGGCCAGGAGGACAAGACTCGAATGCCTCCTAGCCCACCCCCGGAGGGGCACCCCCCGAAACTGCCCGAGTCTCAAGATCATAACCCCACTCCGACCCCGAAGCCCTCAGACGTTTCGGGGCTCGGAAGAGGGGGGGGGGCAGAATGACCAGCTAAGGGGAAGGACAGGGGGCGTGACTGGGAACCAGGTCGAAGCGACCACACCCCCCAAGTCCGGGTCCCAAAAGCAAAGCGGGGCAGCCACGGGGCTCCGGGTGAGCAACGATCCGGTCGCGTTGCAATAACGTAAACCTACTTGCAACGCACGGCTGCCTGTACACCTGAATTGAGATCATCAGAGGATTGGGTAAATTGAGTCACAAGCAAGCAGCAACACTCACAGGACTCAGGGTCGAACGTATCACCGACCCAACAGGCAGCATGGCAGAGGCAAAAACATTGAGGGTCACCCTGAGACAAGGGGACCGAGCAACCCTCAAACTCGCACACAGCGAGTGGGGACTCCGGGGTCACATCCATCGGACCCACGCGCCCCCTAGGGGATTCCCAGGGTCCTGAGCGTTTACTTGAAAAGGACTCACGCTCAGGTAGTCCCAGGCAGGGAGCTGCTAACCGGCGCCCAAAACTACCAAGCGAACTTCTATAGCTGTACCCCACGGACGTGTACACTCACGGGGACCTAGCAGGGGGCGCCACCAAGTATAACCGTGAAAGGGCTAAAATTAAGTAACGAAGAGGACAGAACCCCCCACCAGGCAAAAACAAAAAGAAAAACAAAACCCCGCAAGAGGACAGCGAACCCCAGGGAACAGAGCCGGCTGCTATGTCGGGAATACAAGCTGTGCAGCACCCTGCGCCCCTACCAGTGCAAACTGCCTCTTACCTGTCAGTAACAAGGGAGAACAGAACACCCAAGAGCCCAACAGGCGGCCGAAAAACCTAAAAAGGTAAAACGGACCAGCAGAGGCAGATCCCGACGAGCCTGTGGAAGGTGGCCCCAAGCCCCAAGGGTAGTACTTACAGGGCACTAGGGAAGGAAACCCTAGGCGCATGCAGCCCGAGTACCTGAAAGTTACTCCTGGCTCTCGCACCCAGAAAACAAACACCACACGCAAGCACAGTGTGTGTAGCGACACCGGAGCCAGAGCACACGACCTTCGCCTATAGCATCAGCCTCAAGAACTGAGGTGTGGGTAGCCGTCGAGGAGGGTCTGGGGCTCCCCCTTCCCCTCCCAGGGAGGGGGGAGCTGTGCAGACAGCGGCGCGGCAGCGTGTGACGTCACACTAGTTTGCTCGTTTTTTCTTTGGGGAGTTCTATCCACTAGTTCGGCTTTTGGTAGCAATTTCACCAGAATAGGGTTTGTTTTGGGGCGCTTACCTTTCTGGGTGCCTGTCCCGGTCGATGGCAGACATAGAATGCTTCCAACCACACGTGGGCTTCTATAGGCCATTGCTCCCCTTGCTTCTCTGAGGGGCCTGGTTCTGGCCGTGGTTCCCGGTAGGCCTAAGAACTCCATACACATGACTGATGCCAAAGTCTGACATTAGCATATCAGCCTGGGATAGCTCCGGGGAGCCGACGGGGCTCCCCCCAGAAATATATATATATATATATATATTTTTTCTTCCTAACCTGTTAATTTGTGTTCACTGATCACGGGAAAAATAATAAAAAAATCGTAAGTGGAATATATTGGCCGCTATAGGGCGGGAAAGTCTGGCAAAAAAAGGAGCTGACTCGGCATGCGTCCCAGGCGGTCTGTTGATCGCCAGCTGTCAGGCCGGAGTTGCCACAAAGAGATAATTACCTAATTATTTCAATGTCTCTGATTGATTTTTCGTAGTTTTTTTGCTGTAATATTATTCAATGGTGTGTAGTGTGATATATTTATATAATGAAATGAGTGAATCATCGCTGTACTCAAAAATATGGTGTGCATATTGTTGATTCAATTATGTTCATCAAACAGTGAACAAATACTTTGTCGGTTATTACACAATATACACCGGTTATATATAAGTATCTGCATGTTTTGTTCACCATAACGAACCACTAAGTTGCTATTATGAGTCAAAAAGTAACGAGAAGTGACCGCCGTGTACCAGCCAGCCACTCACGCCCTCCCCCAAGTCACCTGACTCACCCACATTCTCCTCCCACAATACTGTTTTTGCTTTTATTCACTATATACAGACGCTATATATAAGTATCTACATTCGTGTTCACCATAACGAACCACTAAGCTGGTATGCTGAGTGGCAGTGGAAGTGGCAGCCCGCCACTGGCTGCCACTCCCTCCTTCCCTCACCTCATCTGACTTGCCACCAATCTCCACCCACCATACTGTTACTGCTTTTATATACAGACGTTTTATATAAGTATGTACTTGTTTTGTTCACCATAACTGTACATCTAAGCTTGTATGGCGAGTAAAGGCACAAAGACGTGGGACCTCACAGTCAGCTGATGGCTGCCGCCCTCAAGGCCAGACGCACTAATATTCTCCTCCAACAATACTGCTTGTGGTGTTATTACGCTATATACACACATTATATATAAATATCTACCTGTTTTATTCACCATACTTGTACAAGTATACTGGTATGGTGCCCAAAGACCACCGTGGTCATCAGTAAACAACATGGTAATTCCTGCAGACGACGCACCTCCCTCACCAAAATGGCGGCTCCCAACCTACGCCTCTTGCTGTTTATACCCTCTATACACACGTTATATATAAGTATCTACATTTGTGTTCACCATAGCGAACCATTAAGCTGGTATGGTGCTGCAGTCAATAAAAGGTGGCCACACACAGTCAGAAAACGCCACCACCCTCCCTCCCACAGCATTACTCCTCCCTCCATGGCGCACAGCGCTAAATATCGTCACAATCCTCCTATTATCAGAACCCTGGTCAGTTTTATCACAGTCAGGGGTCTTCTGTAATAATATTATCGCTACATAATAGCATGAACAAGTATATTATGGCATTTTTAGGCGATGCTGTGGTCACAAGCTGTACAGCAGTGCTGTGAGCTCATGCAGCGTGCGTCAGGCTTGGTAGCTCACTCGGTACTGAGTAACTGAGGCCCCTAACACCCGGGAGTTTGGCCCACGATTTTTTTTTTTAAATGGCGTCTGTTTACAAGAGCCCTGATGAAGGTGTGGTGAACCCCGTGTATCCGCGGGCCGTTTAAATCTTGCGTAGTACTCCAAAGCATCATATGATGCGATGCGCAATTTACTGCAAGTCGGTCAAAGCATCATATGATGCGATGCGCAGTTGAAGGGTTAAAGAACACAATAAAGTAGCCGTCACAACTGCAAGAAAAATGACTGGTTGGATAACAAGAACTTTTCACACTAGAGATGCTATACCGATGATGATGATACTTTTCAAAACGCTTGTGCTCTCTAGAGTGGAGTACTGCTGCACAATGACAGCCCCTTTCAAAGCTGGAGAAATTGCTGACCTGGAGAGCGTGCAGAGATCCTTTACTGCTAGAATCCACTCGGTAAAACATCTAAACTTTTGGGACCGACTAAAGAGCCTAAATCTGTACTCCGTTGAGCGCAGGCGGGAGAGATACATAATAATTTACAAGTGGAAAATATTAGAGGGGCTGGTCCCAAACCTGCACACAGAAATAACATCACATGAGACCAGAAGACATGGCAGGATGTGCAGAATACCCCCGTTGAAAAGCAGAGGTGCAACAGGTACTTTGAGAGAGAACTCTATCAACATCAGAGGCCCAAGACTGTTCAACATGCTTCCACTACACATAAGGGGCATAACTGGCAAACCCCTCACAGTGTTCAAGAGAGAACTGAATAAGCACCTCCAAAGGATACCTGATCAACCAGGCTGTGACTTATACGTCAGGCTGCGAGCAGCCGTGTCCAACAGCCTGGTTGATCAGTCCAGCAACCAGGAGGCCTGGTCGACGACCAGGCCGCGGGGACGCTAAGCCCGGAAGCATCTCAAGGTAACCTCAAGGTAAGGTATCTCAGTGTTTCTATATACATTAATCAATGGACAATCAGGAACATAATGGGCAAGGGTGTGAGACCTTAACATACCACATAGTTTATACTTTGTGTCATTATCGTGAACCCTATCCCATATTTCCAGTAATATTTGTACCCAAGCTTGAGCCGCATGTGCACAGTCACTCCGAGCATTTCTCCTTTTACCATAAGTGAAATGGGTGTTTTCACTCGCATACATGTAGTGTTGCATGGTTTGACTTCTCTCATACATTATACCTCTCCTCTCCACTTCTGCTGGTGCCTAAATATTTCTGATTTTGTTTCTTATTTGTCTCATTGTGAATTCACATTCAATGTCAACTTGTGGTTTTGATGTGGCAAGTTTGGCCAGGTCATCCGCCACCTCGTTGAGCACTATTCCAACATGAGATGGACTCCACATGAATTTCACACTATGACTTTTCAGCTGTATCTCAGTTATTCTTTTCTTGCAATCCTCAACTATGGACATGAAGACTGGGTTTCGACTGTTTAAGGAATCTAAGTGCTCCTCGGCTATCGACAAATACAAAAACATCTTTATTGTCATGATGTACTTCCTCCAAACACGCCAGAATGGCCTGCAGTTCAGCTTGTTTGGATGATATATAATTACTAAGTCGGAGTTCAATTTTCCTGTCCATAGTCCCAAACTCACTATTTTCCCATGCGTGCAGTCGAAGGGTTTAGTCACTTATCATATGAACTAGTCAGTTGTCATGTACCTTTCACCAAATTTCATTATTTTTTCTCTCCCTGTCTTTTCTGTTGGGGAGCCCTTTTTGGCTCCCTGGAGCTATTGGGCTAATATGCAAAGCATTAGAGCAGAGCATTAGTCTATGGAGTTCAGCCTACCATTAACCATGAGCCAGAACCTGGCCTCCTAAGAGAGAGACAGGAAGCAATGGCCCTGAAAACCCCCTCTCCCTGTGGTTGGGGGTTTTCCTTTTCTACCATTGACTGGGGTTAGACACCCAGAAAGGTAGGTATAACAAAACAGACCCCACATGGTAAGAAAATTGCAACCAAAAACCAAACAGAGAGGTAGAACTCCCTTCAATCCCTCGGAAACAAGCAAACATCAAACCTTGTAGTCATGCCGTTTATCCCCTGCAGCCCCGGGGGAGCCTTGGAACCCCCCCCCCTCGCCACTTGCTGGCTATTTTGCGCATTATTTTGTCAGACAATGAATTGGGGCAAACGTCTTCTGTGGCCTCGCTTTCCAAGCAGTGGTTTGCCTTCGTGGTGTCCTCTGCGGTGGCATTGTGTTGTGGCTAGGTGTCCTTTGGATTACCGAGGCTGCATGCGCTTAGGGGCATCCTTCCCTAAGCGCTCTTGTGTGCTAGGGTTCTCTTCCCTGGTACGTTCGGGAAACCATTTCTGTAGGTGTTTTTGCTGCTCGGCAATTACCCCGCCCTTGAGGCCAGCTGGGGTTTCGTGGCCCTTGTCTTGGCCTTGGGTAGGAAGTGGTATCATCGTGCTGGTTGAGGCATCAAGGTGTTGTGCAGCCTGCCTATCTACGCAATGGCTGATTCCTGTTTCCTCTGGGGGGCGTTGTACTTTTGCTATTTTGTTTTACTTTTTTTTTTTTTCCTTGCCTGGTGGGGGTCTGCTTGGTGTGGCTATAGTTCCACTTATAATAATTTGGTGGCCCCCATGAATGTACACATTACAGTTGTTTCAGTGTTTGATCTCCCTTCTTGTTAGCTTTGGGTCTTAACCGGTTAGCAACACCTTGCCCGGGTTTCCCGTCGCAGTCAGCCTACTGGCCCTGGAAAACCCTGTCAGGGCTCTGTGGTCCTACAGATGCTTCTTCAAGTTCCAGCCCACCTCGTGCAGATTTGAAGGTTGCTGTGTGCTCTTGTCTCAGGGTGACAGTCATCACTTTTGCCTCCGTCATTCTGCCTGTTTGGTCAATGACACCTTTGACCCGGAGTCTTGCGAGTCATGTTCTCTGCTTGTTCTCCAGTACTGTTCTGATGATAATTCAGTTAGGGTACAGGCAGCATCCTCATTGCATGCTAGGTTTAGGTTTCTGCAACTCGCTAAGTTAGTTTTCCATCCAGATGCCCCGCGGCTGCCCTGCTTTGGTTATTGGGAACCTGACCTGAGGGCATTAGTTGCTTCGACTTTGGTTCAGTCCGTGCTCCCTGGTCCTTCCCATGTTGTTCATCCTGCACCTCCCCTTCCCCTCTCCCCTACTTCCAGCTCCCAAATGTCTGAGGCTTTCGGGGTCTTGGCAGGATTTACTTCGTAATGAGACTCTGGCAGCTTCGGGGGCTGCCCCGTTCGAGTTGGGACGGAGGAACTTGAGCCGGTTCCTCCTTCAGAGGCTTCTGGGTCCCACCAGCAGGTCCCCTTCTTTTCAGCCTTTTCCCTGGACTCTGCCTTTTCTTCATGAGTAGAGGGTATGGAGGATGGCTCTGCCCTAGGATCCTGACTTGGGGGATCCTGGGTCTGGGGAGGAGTTGACCTGGAGGGGCCTTGGGCCTCTTTGACCCCGCCTGGGTGTTAGTGCCCTATTTGCAGGGCTTGTTGTTGCAGGGGGAGGGGTTTTCTTATCCCCCTTCCCTGTACGAGTATGAATTGGGGTTGGCTCCTCCACGGGTTTGGTCCCGGGTTCTCTTGAGTTCCTCGGCTTCATCATTCCGGAGGTTTCTCTGCCTCTCGAATCTCACCTAAAGAGGTTCGGGAGGCTCTTGCTGCGTAACTTCGGTGAGACTCGAATTCCACCTCTGTGATGCATTTGTCCTTGTTTGAGTTTGGTTCTTCCCCGTTTGGGTGGCACTTGGAGGTTTCAGTCTTCCTGGCTGGCAGACTGCCCATTCTTTTCATCTTTTCATTGGGGGGGGGGGCGTAGCAATGGTTCTGTTGGACCCGCACGCTTGAGTGGCGAGAAACTTCTACCATTCTTCAGGTTTACCTGGAGGTAAAAGCTGCAGAATGCCCCCCCCCCCCGCTTCCCAGGGGGGGCGAATTTGAGTGCCTTAATACGTGCTTGTTCACCCTATGCTCTCTAGGGATGATGGCCTTGTGCAACTACACGTGCAGGTTCCTACCCTTTCTGCATCATTGGCTGAGGAGTCCTATCTTGAGGAGGATGTGGAGGCATCCTCCTGGGTCTTCGTCTGGTGTGTTGGCCTCAGAGGCTTGGGTGTCGGCTGCGCTGTTGAAGCTGTTTACACCTATCCTGAAGGAGGCAGTGTCTCTGCTCTTTGCTTCTCGCCTTGCGCACCATCAGGCTGTGCTCGCTCTCTCTTTGGAGTCCACTTTGGCCCTGGCTCTTAGGTTTTCATTGCCGTTTTGTCCAATGCTGTTTGCGGAGGCTGCTGTCACCCAGTTTCTGCAGGTTGCTTTGTTTAGTTGTCATCCTAGATCGGACTTGTTGGTTCTCCCGGGGTAGCCATTCTCGGCCTTCTTGGAGGGGTCGTACCAGGGCTTGGGGTTCTGCTGGTTAGGGTGAGCCATTGATGCCAGCTTCTGAGCTAATGCTCCCTTCAGAGCCAGTGTCGTCTGGTCAGCACGGTGATCGCTCTGTTTGTCGGCCGGCTTCTCGTAATGGGCGTCGGCCCATTCGCGGTTCGCCCTGTTGATGGGGCAATGGGGAAATAGAGGGAATACAGAGAACATATACGGCATACAGTGGGGCCTCTATTTACGATGGTAATCCATTCCCAGAGACATATCGTAAGTCGAAATATCGTAAATCGAAACGATTTTTCCCATAAGAAATAAAGGGTATAACTTAAATTACATTTTATACCGAATACAATTTTTCTCTCTAACTATAATATAGTACATATGTTTATCTTACCTTTATGGAGGACTCTTGATGCGTTTGGAAGATGGTGAGGAAGGGGGAGGAGAGTTGTTACTGTTTGGAAGGGGGAGTCCCCCTTCTATTATAACATCAGGCAGTGATGACTTCTCTGGGGTACACTCTCTCCTACGTTTTGCCTGCATACCACTAGAGCTTGCTTGTGATTTACTGCTTGGTTATCTCACTAAAAACCTTTCCATAGATTTTTGTTTTTCCATACGTTTTAATTTTTCTCTTTAGTGAGGCATCACGGTGTCATTAAAAAGACTAAGGCAGCAGCCTACTGCACCGTGATTTGGGCGAGTCATTTCAGCAAAAATGTGCAATTCTTCCCATGCTGCACACAATTTCTTAATTAACCCTTTAACTGCGCCACCTCCAAATATGACAACCCCCCCCCCCCAGTGCGCTGGAAATAAATTCTCTTGAAAAATTCTTTTGTTTTTTAGTGTCAAAACCCTTCCCCCAGTATGGGTATGTCTAAAATATTTCGAAATTGTACTTTGTTGCTATGAGGTCCATAAGTTGGCGTGTGACGTCATCATTCCCTGTTCGCCCGTGACGTACGCTCCCGGGGCCAGCAGGGTGCCCGGGCGGGGCACGCAAGTTCCCGCGAATATATTTTTGTTAATTTTTTGCGCACAGTTCCAAATACATTCTATTTGTTTTTACGTGCTAATCCTATGTATAATAAACACGTACACTATATTATGGCAGTAAAACATCTGTACTGTCCGAGGACACTGTGTTGCGTGCATGACACTTGTGTACACATATGTTGCACATATTTACCATGTATCATGCTAATTTATGTATATATACAATCTATTTACAGACTATACACTGTTACACACTATATACATTCACCATCAACACATTCAGAACACCGCGAGTGTGAGCTCTCACACCCAGCCAGCCCTCCCTCGCTCCTCAGCATTGTATTCGCCAACATTGCTCCTCCCATCATGCAGTTATTCACACCAATGTTTCATGTTCATTTATGTATATTTACAACATATGTACACACTATACACTGTCACACACTATATACATTTATCATCAACACATTCAGAACATTGTGAGTGTGAGCAGCCACACCCAGGCATGCCCTCCCTCACTCCAATATCTTACTCCCCAACGTTGCTCCTCCCACCATACTGTTATTGTTTGTATTACACTATTTACACATGTTATACTTACCTATCTACATGTTTTATTTACCAGAACTATGCAAGTAAGCCGGTATTGCGTCCAAGCAGTACAGTGGCCATCATACACTGCATGAGAAACACATAGCAGACAACAGACGACTCTACGATTACGATGTCGCCTCTCTCACCAACATAGCTCCCTCAACATACTCCTGTTGCTGTTATTACACTATATATACACACACACACACACACACACACACACACACACTTTCTAACCTCAGAATTGCTTTTAATACATGGATGGAGAAATACTAAAGAAATTGTTCACCTTTTATTAGACCAAAGCTGGAATATGCAGCGGTTGTATGGTGCCCATATCTTAAGAAGCACATCAACAAACTGGAAAGGTGCAACGACATGCCACTAAGTGGCTCCCAGAACTGAAGGACAAGAGCTACAGGAGAGATTAAAGCATTAAACATGCAAAAACTAGAAGATAGAAGAAAAGAGGTGATATGATCACTACATTCAAAATAGTAACAGAATCGATAAAATTGATAGGGAAGAATTCCTGAGACCCGGAACTTCAAGAACAAGAGGTCATAGATTTAAACTAACGAACAAAGCTGCCGGAGAAATATACGAAAATTCACTTTTGTAAACAGAGTGGTAGACGGTTGGAACAAGTTAAGTGAGAAGGTGGTGGAGGCCAAGACCGTCAGTAGTTTCAAAGCGTTATATGACAAAGAGTGCTGGGGAGACGGGACACCACGAGCGTAGCTCTCATCCTGTAACTACACTTAGTAATTACACACACACACACACACACACACACACAACACAACTTTGCGTCATCCCGCAAACACGACATTAGACTCTACACCCGTAAACATGTTAACATATTCAAGAAATAGAATGGGTCCCAGCACCGATCCTTGTGGTACTCCAATTGTTACTGTTCGCCAGTCCGACTTTCTCCCCCTTTACCGTAACTCTTTGGCTCCTTCTGTTAGGTAGTCTCTTATCCATGCTAGGACCTTCTCTCCCCCTACCCCCCGCCTGCCTCTCGAGTTTTGATAGCAGTTCTCATTTGCGGTCCTGTATCAAAGGCTTTTTGGCAGTCCAGATAATATGCAGTCTGCCAACCATCTCTGCTCCTGTCCTTATCCTCGTTATTTTATCATAGAAATTCCAGGAAGGTTTGTTATGCACGATTTCCCTGTCCAGAACCCATTGTTGAGGCTTGTTCACAAACTAATGTTCCCAGGTGTGCAAACCAGTCGTGCCTAATTAATCTTTCCAGTATTTTACAGGGGATGCTTTGTCAGTGATACAGGTCTATAGTTAAGTGCTCCTCCCTATCGCCTTTCTTGAAGTCGGCACGACATTTCCTTCTTCTCCAGCAACTAGGGCATTTCTCCCGACTTAAGGACTCATTAAAGATCAATTGCCAGAGGCAACGCTGAGGGCGCGTTTTGGTTGTGTTACATTGACCTAAGGTGTGTGTAGTGTGTGTGTGTATTCTAGTTAATTACCTAAGTGTAGTTACAGGATGAGAGCTACGCTCGTGGTGTCCCGTCTCCCCAGCACTCTTTGTCATATAACGCTTTGAAACTACTGACGGTCTGGCCCTCCCACCACGTGTGATG
>WNGS01163061.1:141046-169381 GCA_020271785.1 Procambarus virginalis | reverse complement strand
ACCACTGTAGGGTTAGTAAGGCCACCACCACCATAGTATACTGACCAACCACTGTAGGGTTAGTAAGGCCACCACCACCATAGTATACTGACCAACCACTGTAGGGTTAGTAAGGCCACCACCACCACCATAGTATACTGACCAACCACTGTAGGGTTAGTAGGCCACCACCACCATAGTATACTGACCAACCACTGTAGGTTAGTAAGGCCACCACCACCACCATAGTATACTGACCAACCACTGTAGGGTTAGTAAGGCCACCACCACCACCATAGTATACTGACCAACCACTGTAGGGTTAGTAGGCCACCACCACCATAGTATACTGACCAACCACTGTAGTTAGTAAGGCCACCACCACCATAGTATACTGACCAACCACTGTAGGGTTAGTAAGGCCACCACCACCACCATAGTATACTGACCAACCACTGTAGGGTTAGTAAGGCCACCACCACCACCATAGTATACTGACCAACCACTGTAGGGTTAGTAAGGCCACCACCACCATAGTATACTGACCAACCACTGTAGGGTTAGTAAGGCCACCACCACCATAGTATACTGACCAACCACTGTAGGGTTAGTAAGGCCACCACCACCATAGTATACTGACCAACCACTGTAGGGTTAGTAAGGCCACCACCACCATAGTATACTGACCAACCACTGTAGGGTTAGTAAGGCCACCACCACCATAGTATACTGACCAACCACTGTAGGGTTAGTAAGGCCACCACCACCATAGTATACTGACAACCACTGTAGGGTTAGTAAGGCCACCACCATAGTATACTGACCAACCACTGTAGGGTTAGTAAGGCCACCACCATAGTATACTGACCAACCACTGTAGGGTTAGTAAGGCCACCACCATAGTATACTGACCAACCACTGTAGGGTTAGTAAGGCCACCACCACCACCATAGTATACTGACCAACCACTGTAGGGTTAGTAAGGCCACCACCACCATAGTATACTGACCAACCACTGTAGGGTTAGTAAGGCCACCACCACCACCATAGTATACTGACCAACCACTGTAGGGTTAGTAAGGCCACCACCACCATAGTATACTGACCAACCACTGTAGGGTTAGTAAGGCCACCACCACCATAGTATACTGACCAACCACTGTAGGGTTAGTAAGGCCACCACCACCATAGTATACTGACCAACCACTGTAGGGTTAGTAAGGCCACCACCACCATAGTATACTGACCAACCACTGTAGGGTTAGTAAGGCCACCACCACCATAGTATACTGACCAACCACTGTAGGGTTAGTAAGGCCACCACCACCATAGTATACTGACCAACCACTGTAGGGTTAGTAAGGCCACCACCACCATAGTATACTGACCAACCACTGTAGGGTTAGTAAGGCCACCACCACCATAGTATACTGACCAACCACTGTAGGGTTAGTAAGGCCACCACCACCATAGTATACTGACCAACCACTGTAGGGTTAGTAAGGCCACCACCACCACCATAGTATACTGACCAACCACTGTAGGGTTAGTAAGGCCACCACCACCACCATAGTATACTGACCAACCACTGTAGGGTTAGTAAGGCCACCACCACCATAGTATACTGACCAACCACTGTAGGGTTAGTAAGGCCACCACCACCATAGTATACTGACCAACCACTGTAGGGTTAGTAAGGCCACCACCACCACCATAGTATACTGACCAACCACTGTAGGGTTAGTAAGGCCACCACCACCATAGTATACTGACCAACCACTGTAGGGTTAGTAAGGCCACCACCACCATAGTATACTGACCAACCACTGTAGGGTTAGTAAGGCCACCACCACCATAGTATACTGACCAACCACTGTAGGGTTAGTAAGGCCACCACCACCATAGTATACTGACCAACCACTGTAGGGTTAGTAAGGCCACCACCACCACCATAGTATACTGACCAACCACTGTAGGGTTAGTAAGGCCACCACCACCATAGTATACTGACCAACCACTGTAGGGTTAGTAAGGCCACCACCACCACCATAGTATACTGACCAACCACTGTAGGGTTAGTAAGGCCACCACCACCATAGTATACTGACCAACCACTGTAGGGTTAGTAAGGCCACCACCACCATAGTATACTGACCAACCACTGTAGGGTTAGTAAGGCCACCACCACCACCATAGTATACTGACCAACCACTGTAGGGTTAGTAAGGCCACCACCATAGTATACTGACCAACCACTGTAGGGTTAGTAAGGCCACCACCACCATAGTATACTGACCAACCACTGTAGGGTTAGTAAGGCCACCACCACCATAGTATACTGACCAACCACTGTAGGGTTAGTAAGGCCACCACCACCACCATAGTATACTGACCAACCACTGTAGGGTTAGTAAGGCCACCACCACCATAGTATACTGACCAACCACTGTAGGGTTAGTAAGGCCACCACCACCATAGTATACTGACCAACCACTGTAGGGTTAGTAAGGCCACCACCACCATAGTATACTGACCAACCACTGTAGGGTTAGTAAGGCCACCACCACCATAGTATACTGACCAACCACTGTAGGGTTAGTAAGGCCACCACCACCATAGTATACTGACCAACCACTGTAGGGTTAGTAAGGCCACCACCATAGTATACTGACCAACCACTGTAGGGTTAGTAAGGCCACCACCACCATAGTATACTGACCAACCACTGTAGGGTTAGTAAGGCCACCACCACCATAGTATACTGACCAACCACTGTAGGGTTAGTAAGGCCACCACCACCATAGTATACTGACCAACCACTGTAGGGTTAGTAAGGCCACCACCACCACCATAGTATACTGACCAACCACTGTAGGGTTAGTAAGGCCACCACCACCATAGTATACTGACCAACCACTGTAGGGTTAGTAAGGCCACCACCACCATAGTATACTGACCAACCACTGTAGGGTTAGTAAGGCCACCACCACCATAGTATACTGACCAACCACTGTAGGGTTAGTAAGGCCACCACCACCATAGTATACTGACCAACCACTGTAGGGTTAGTAAGGCCACCACCACCATAGTATACTGACCAACCACTGTAGGGTTAGTAAGGCCACCACCACCATAGTATACTGACCAACCACTGTAGGGTTAGTAAGGCCACCACCACCATAGTATACTGACCAACCACTGTAGGGTTAGTAAGGCCACCACCATAGTATACTGACCAACCACTGTAGGGTTAGTAAGGCCACCACCATAGTATACTGACCAACCACTGTAGGGTTAGTAAGGCCACCACACCATAGTATACTGACCAACCACTGTAGGGTTAGTAAGGCCACCACCACCATAGTATACTGACCAACCACTGTAGGGTTAGTAAGGCCACCACCACCATAGTATACTGACCAACCACTGTAGGGTTAGTAAGGCCACCACCACCACCATAGTATACTGACCAACCACTGTAGGGTTAGTAAGGCCACCACCACCATAGTATACTGACCAACCACTGTAGGGTTAGTAAGGCCACCACCACCATAGTATACTGACCAACCACTGTAGGGTTAGTAAGGCACCACCACCACCATAGTATACTGACCAACCACTGTAGGGTTAGTAAGGCCACCACCACCATAGTATACTGACCAACCACTGTAGGGTTAGTAAGGCCACCACCACCACCATAGTATACTGACCAACCACTGTAGGGTTAGTAAGGCCACCACCACCATAGTATACTGACCAACCACTGTAGGGTTAGTAAGGCCACCACCACCATAGTATACTGACCAACCACTGTAGGGTTAGTAAGGCCACCACCACCATAGTATACTGACCAACCACTGTAGGGTTAGTAAGGCCACCACCACCATAGTATACTGACCAACCACTGTAGGGTTAGTAAGGCCCACCACCACCATAGTATACTGACCAACCACTGTAGGGTTAGTAAGGCCACCACCACCATAGTATACTGACCAACCACTGTAGGGTTAGTAAGGCCACCACCACCATAGTATACTGACCAACCACTGTAGGGTTAGTAAGGCCACCACCACCACCATAGTATACTGACCAACCACTGTAGGGTTAGTAAGGCCACCACCACCATAGTATACTGACCAACCACTGTAGGGTTAGTAAGGCCACCACCACCATAGTATACTGACCAACCACTGTAGGGTTAGTAAGGCCACCACCATAGTATACTGACCAACCACTGTAGGGTTAGTAAGGCCACCACCACCATAGTATACTGACCAACCACTGTAGGGTTAGTAAGGCCACCACCACCATAGTATACTGACCAACCACTGTAGGGTTAGTAAGGCCACCACCACCATAGTATACTGACCAACCACTGTAGGGTTAGTAAGGGCCACCACCATAGTATACTGACCAACCACTGTAGGGTTAGTAAGGCCACCACCATAGTATACTGACCAACCACTGTAGGGTTAGTAAGGCCACCACCACCATAGTATACTGACCAACCACTGTAGGGTTAGTAAGGCCACCACCATAGTATACTGACCAACCACTGTAGGGTTAGTAAGGCCACCACCACCATAGTATACTGACCAACCACTGTAGGGTTAGTAAGGCCACCACCATAGTATACTGACCAACCACTGTAGGGTTAGTAAGGCCACCACCACCATAGTATACTGACCAACCACTGTAGGGTTAGTAAGGCCACCACCACCATAGTATACTGACCAACCACTGTAGGGTTAGTAAGGCCACCACCACCACCATAGTATACTGACCAACCACTGTAGGGTTAGTAAGGCCACCACCACCATAGTATACTGACCAACCACTGTAGGGTTAGTAAGGCCACCACCACCATAGTATACTGACCAACCACTGTAGGGTTAGTAAGGCCACCACCACCATAGTATACTGACCAACCACTGTAGGGTTAGTAAGGCCACCACCACCACCATAGTATACTGACCAACCACTGTAGGGTTAGTAAGGCCACCACCACCATAGTATACTGACCAACCACTGTAGGGTTAGTAAGGCCACCACCATAGTATACTGACCAACCACTGTAGGGTTAGTAAGGCCACCACCACCATAGTATACTGACCAACCACTGTAGGGTTAGTAAGGCCACCACCACCACCATAGTATACTGACCAACCACTGTAGGGTTAGTAAGGCCACCACCACCATAGTATACTGACCAACCACTGTAGGGTTAGTAAGGCCACCACCACCATAGTATACTGACCAACCACTGTAGGGTTAGTAAGGCCACCACCACCATAGTATACTGACCAACCACTGTAGGGTTAGTAAGGCCACCACCACCATAGTATACTGACCAACCACTGTAGGGTTAGTAAGGCCACCACCATAGTATACTGACCAACCACTGTAGGGTTAGTAAGGGCCACCACCACCATAGTATACTGACCAACCACTGTAGGGTTAGTAAGGCCACCACCACCATAGTATACTGACCAACCACTGTAGGGTTAGTAAGGCCACCACCACCATAGTATACTGACCAACCACTGTAGGGTTAGTAAGGCCACCACCATAGTATACTGACCAACCACTGTAGGGTTAGTAAGGCCACCACCATAGTATACTGACCAACCACTGTAGGGTTAGTAAGGCCACCACCATAGTATACTGACCAACCACTGTAGGGTTAGTAAGGCCACCACCATAGTATACTGACCAACCACTGTAGGGTTAGTAAGGCCACCACCATAGTATACTGACCAACCACTGTAGGGTTAGTAAGGCCACCACCACCACCATAGTATACTGACCAACCACTGTAGGGTTAGTAAGGCCACCACCACCATAGTATACTGACCAACCACTGTAGGGTTAGTAAGGCCACCACCACCACCATAGTATACTGACCAACCACTGTAGGGTTAGTAAGGCCACCACCACCATAGTATACTGACCAACCACTGTAGGGTTAGTAAGGCCACCACCACCACCATAGTATACTGACCAACCACTGTAGGGTTAGTAAGGCCACCACCACCATAGTATACTGACCAACCACTGTAGGGTTAGTAAGGCCACCACCATAGTATACTGACCAACCACTGTAGGGTTAGTAAGGCCACCACCACCATAGTATACTGACCAACCACTGTAGGGTTAGTAAGGCCACCACCACCACCATAGTATACTGACCAACCACTGTAGGGTTAGTAAGGCCACCACCACCATAGTATACTGACCAACCACTGTAGGGTTAGTAAGGCCACCACCACCATAGTATACTGACCAACCACTGTAGGGTTAGTAAGGCCACCACCACCATAGTATACTGACCAACCACTGTAGGGTTAGTAAGGCCACCACCACCACCATAGTATACTGACCAACCACTGTAGGGTTAGTAAGGCCACCACCATAGTATACTGACCAACCACTGTAGGGTTAGTAAGGCCACCACCATAGTATACTGACCAACCACTGTAGGGTTAGTAAGGCCACCACCATAGTATACTGACCAACCACTGTAGGGTTAGTAAGGCCACCACCACCACCATAGTATACTGACCAACCACTGTAGGGTTAGTAAGGCCACCACCACCATAGTATACTGACCAACCACTGTAGGGTTAGTAAGGCCACCACCACCACCATAGTATACTGACCAACCACTGTAGGGTTAGTAAGGCCACCACCACCATAGTATACTGACCAACCACTGTAGGGTTAGTAAGGCCACCACCACCATAGTATACTGACCAACCACTGTAGGGTTAGTAAGGCCACCACCACCACCATAGTATACTGACCAACCACTGTAGGGTTAGTAAGGCCACCACCACCATAGTATACTGACCAACCACTGTAGGGTTAGTAAGGCCACCACCACCATAGTATACTGACCAACCACTGTAGGGTTAGTAAGGCCGCCACCACCACCATAGTATACTGACCAACCACTGTAGGGTTAGTAAGGCCACCACCATAGTATACTGACCAACCACTGTAGGGTTAGTAAGGCCACCACCACCACCATAGTATACTGACCAACCACTGTAGGGTTAGTAAGGCCACCACCACCACCATAGTATACTGACCAACCACTGTAGGGTTAGTAAGGCCACCACCACCATAGTATACTGACCAACCACTGTAGGGTTAGTAAGGCCACCACCACCATAGTATACTGACCAACCACTGTAGGGTTAGTAAGGCCACCACCACCATAGTATACTGACCAACCACTGTAGGGTTAGTAAGGCCACCACCACCATAGTATACTGACCAACCACTGTAGGGTTAGTAAGGCCACCACCACCATAGTATACTGACCAACCACTGTAGGGTTAGTAAGGCCACCACCACCATAGTATACTGACCAACCACTGTAGGGTTAGTAAGGCCACCACCATAGTATACTGACCAACCACTGTAGGGTTAGTAAGGCCACCACCATAGTATACTGACCAACCACTGTAGGGTTAGTAAGGCCACCACCATAGTATACTGACCAACCACTGTAGGGTTAGTAAGGCCACCACCACCACCATAGTATACTGACCAACCACTGTAGGGTTAGTAAGGCCACCACCACCATAGTATACTGACCAACCACTGTAGGGTTAGTAAGGCCACCACCACCACCATAGTATACTGACCAACCACTGTAGGGTTAGTAAGGCCACCACCACCATAGTATACTGACCAACCACTGTAGGGTTAGTAAGGCCACCACCACCATAGTATACTGACCAACCACTGTAGGGTTAGTAAGGCCACCACCACCATAGTATACTGACCAACCACTGTAGGGTTAGTAAGGCCCACCACCACCATAGTATACTGACCAACCACTGTAGGGTTAGTAAGGCCACCACCACCATAGTATACTGACCAACCACTGTAGGGTTAGTAAGGCCACCACCACCATAGTATACTGACCAACCACTGTAGGGTTAGTAAGGCCACCACCACCACCATAGTATACTGACCAACCACTGTAGGGTTAGTAAGGCCACCACCACCATAGTATACTGACCAACCACTGTAGGGTTAGTAAGGCCACCACCACCATAGTATACTGACCAACCACTGTAGGGTTAGTAAGGCCACCACCACCATAGTATACTGACCAACCACTGTAGGGTTAGTAAGGCCACCACCACCACCATAGTATACTGACCAACCACTGTAGGGTTAGTAAGGCCACCACCACCACCATAGTATACTGACCAACCACTGTAGGGTTAGTAAGGCCACCACCACCATAGTATACTGACCAACCACTGTAGGGTTAGTAAGGCCACCACCACCATAGTATACTGACCAACCACTGTAGGGTTAGTAAGGCCACCACCACCATAGTATACTGACCAACCACTGTAGGGTTAGTAAGGCCACCACCACCATAGTATACTGACCAACCACTGTAGGGTTAGTAAGGCCACCACCACCATAGTATACTGACCAACCACTGTAGGGTTAGTAAGGCCACCACCACCATAGTATACTGACCAACCACTGTAGGGTTAGTAAGGGCCACCACCATAGTATACTGACCAACCACTGTAGGGTTAGTAAGGCCACCACCATAGTATACTGACCAACCACTGTAGGGTTAGTAAGGCCACCACCATAGTATACTGACCAACCACTGTAGGGTTAGTAAGGCCACCACCATAGTATACTGACCAACCACTGTAGGGTTAGTAAGGCCACCACCATAGTATACTGACCAACCACTGTAGGGTTAGTAAGGCCACCACCATAGTATACTGACCAACCACTGTAGGGTTAGTAAGGCCACCACCACCATAGTATACTGACCAACCACTGTAGGGTTAGTAAGGCCACCACCACCATAGTATACTGACCAACCACTGTAGGGTTAGTAAGGCCACCACCACCACCATAGTATACTGACCAACCACTGTAGGGTTAGTAAGGCCCCACCACCATAGTATACTGACCAACCACTGTAGGGTTAGTAAGGCCACCACCACCATAGTATACTGACCAACCACTGTAGGGTTAGTAAGGCCACCACCACCATAGTATACTGACCAACCACTGTAGGGTTAGTAAGGCCACCACCACCACCATAGTATACTGACCAACCACTGTAGGGTTAGTAAGGCCACCACCACCATAGTATACTGACCAACCACTGTAGGGTTAGTAAGGCCACCACCATAGTATACTGACCAACCACTGTAGGGTTAGTAAGGCCACCACCACCATAGTATACTGACCAACCACTGTAGGGTTAGTAAGGCCACCACCACCATAGTATACTGACCAACCACTGTAGGGTTAGTAAGGCCACCACCACCATAGTATACTGACCAACCACTGTAGGGTTAGTAAGGCCACCACCATAGTATACTGACCAACCACTGTAGGGTTAGTAAGGCCACCACCACCATAGTATACTGACCAACCACTGTAGGGTTAGTAAGGCCACCACCACCATAGTATACTGACCAACCACTGTAGGGTTAGTAAGGCCACCACCACCATAGTATACTGACCAACCACTGTAGGGTTAGTAAGGCCACCACCACCACCATAGTATACTGACCAACCACTGTAGGGTTAGTAAGGCCACCACCACCATAGTATACTGACCAACCACTGTAGGGTTAGTAAGGCCACCACCACCATAGTATACTGACCAACCACTGTAGGGTTAGTAAGGCCACCACCACCATAGTATACTGACCAACCACTGTAGGGTTAGTAAGGCCACCACCATAGTATACTGACCAACCACTGTAGGGTTAGTAAGGCCACCACCACCATAGTATACTGACCAACCACTGTAGGGTTAGTAAGGCCACCACCATAGTATACTGACCAACCACTGTAGGGTTAGTAAGGCCACCACCATAGTATACTGACCAACCACTGTAGGGTTAGTAAGGCCACCACCATAGTATACTGACCAACCACTGTAGGGTTAGTAAGGCCACCACCACCATAGTATACTGACCAACCACTGTAGGGTTAGTAAGGCCACCACCACCATAGTATACTGACCAACCACTGTAGGGTTAGTAAGGCCACCACCACCACCATAGTATACTGACCAACCACTGTAGGGTTAGTAAGGCCACCACCACCATAGTATACTGACCAACCACTGTAGGGTTAGTAAGGCCACCACCACCACCATAGTATACTGACCAACCACTGTAGGGTTAGTAAGGCCACCACCACCATAGTATACTGACCAACCACTGTAGGGTTAGTAAGGCCACCACCACCACCATAGTATACTGACCAACCACTGTAGGGTTAGTAAGGCCACCACCACCATAGTATACTGACCAACCACTGTAGGGTTAGTAAGGCCACCACCACCATAGTATACTGACCAACCACTGTAGGGTTAGTAAGGCCACCACCACCACCATAGTATACTGACCAACCACTGTAGGGTTAGTAAGGCCACCACCACCATAGTATACTGACCAACCACTGTAGGGTTAGTAAGGCCACCACCACCATAGTATACTGACCAACCACTGTAGGGTTAGTAAGGCCACCACCACCATAGTATACTGACCAACCACTGTAGGGTTAGTAAGGCCACCACCACCATAGTATACTGACCAACCACTGTAGGGTTAGTAAGGCCACCACCATATAGTATACTGACCAACCACTGTAGGGTTAGTAAGGCCACCACCACCATAGTATACTGACCAACCACTGTAGGGTTAGTAAGGCCACCACCACCATAGTATACTGACCAACCACTGTAGGGTTAGTAAGGCCACCACCATAGTATACTGACCAACCACTGTAGGGTTAGTAAGGCCACCACCACCATAGTATACTGACCAACCACTGTAGGGTTAGTAAGGCCACCACCACCATAGTATACTGACCAACCACTGTAGGGTTAGTAAGGCCACCACCACCACCATAGTATACTGACCAACCACTGTAGGGTTAGTAAGGCCACCACCACCATAGTATACTGACCAACCACTGTAGGGTTAGTAAGGCCACCACCACCATAGTATACTGACCAACCACTGTAGGGTTAGTAAGGCCACCACCACCATAGTATACTGACCAACCACTGTAGGGTTAGTAAGGCCACCACCACCATAGTATACTGACCAACCACTGTAGGGTTAGTAAGGCCACCACCACCATAGTATACTGACCAACCACTGTAGGGTTAGTAAGGCCGCCACCACCACCATAGTATACTGACCAACCACTGTAGGGTTAGTAAGGCCACCACCACCACCATAGTATACTGACCAACCACTGTAGGGTTAGTAAGGCCACCACCACCACCATAGTATACTGACCAACCACTGTAGGGTTAGTAAGGCCACCACCACCATAGTATACTGACCAACCACTGTAGGGTTAGTAAGGCCACCACCACCACCATAGTATACTGACCAACCACTGTAGGGTTAGTAAGGCCACCACCACCATAGTATACTGACCAACCACTGTAGGGTTAGTAAGGCCACCACCACCATAGTATACTGACCAACCACTGTAGGGTTAGTAAGGGCCACCACCACCATAGTATACTGACCAACCACTGTAGGGTTAGTAAGGCCACCACCATAGTATACTGACCAACCACTGTAGGGTTAGTAAGGCCACCACCACCATAGTATACTGACCAACCACTGTAGGGTTAGTAAGGCCACCACCACCATAGTATACTGACCAACCACTGTAGGGTTAGTAAGGCCACCACCACCATAGTATACTGACCAACCACTGTAGGGTTAGTAAGGCCACCACCACCATAGTATACTGACCAACCACTGTAGGGTTAGTAAGGCCACCACCACCATAGTATACTGACCAACCACTGTAGGGTTAGTAAGGCCACCACCACCATAGTATACTGACCAACCACTGTAGGGTTAGTAAGGCCACCACCACCATAGTATACTGACCAACCACTGTAGGGTTAGTAAGGCCACCACCACCATAGTATACTGACCAACCACTGTAGGGTTAGTAAGGCCACCACCACCATAGTATACTGACCAACCACTGTAGGGTTAGTAAGGCCACCACCACCATAGTATACTGACCAACCACTGTAGGGTTAGTAAGGCCACCACCATAGTATACTGACCAACCACTGTAGGGTTAGTAAGGCCACCACCATAGTATACTGACCAACCACTGTAGGGTTAGTAAGGCCACCACCACCACCATAGTATACTGACCAACCACTGTAGGGTTAGTAAGGCCACCACCACCATAGTATACTGACCAACCACTGTAGGGTTAGTAAGGCCACCACCACCATAGTATACTGACCAACCACTGTAGGGTTAGTAAGGCCACCACCACCATAGTATACTGACCAACCACTGTAGGGTTAGTAAGGCCACCACCACCATAGTATACTGACCAACCACTGTAGGGTTAGTAAGGCCACCACCACCATAGTATACTGACCAACCACTGTAGGGTTAGTAAGGCCACCACCACCATAGTATACTGACCAACCACTGTAGGGTTAGTAAGGCCACCACCACCACCATAGTATACTGACCAACCACTGTAGGGTTAGTAAGGCCACCACCACCATAGTATACTGACCAACCACTGTAGGGTTAGTAAGGCCACCACCACCATAGTATACTGACCAACCACTGTAGGGTTAGTAAGGCCACCACCACCACCATAGTATACTGACCAACCACTGTAGGGTTAGTAAGGCCACCACCACCATAGTATACTGACCAACCACTGTAGGGTTAGTAAGGCCACCACCACCATAGTATACTGACCAACCACTGTAGGGTTAGTAAGGCCACCACCACCATAGTATACTGACCAACCACTGTAGGGTTAGTAAGGCCACCACCACCATAGTATACTGACCAACCACTGTAGGGTTAGTAAGGCCACCACCACCATAGTATACTGACCAACCACTGTAGGGTTAGTAAGGCCACCACCACCATAGTATACTGACCAACCACTGTAGGGTTAGTAAGGCCACCACCATAGTATACTGACCAACCACTGTAGGGTTAGTAAGGCCACCACCACCATAGTATACTGACCAACCACTGTAGGGTTAGTAAGGCCACCACCACCATAGTATACTGACCAACCACTGTAGGGTTAGTAAGGCCACCACCATAGTATACTGACCAACCACTGTAGGGTTAGTAAGGCCACCACCACCATAGTATACTGACCAACCACTGTAGGGTTAGTAAGGCCACCACCACCATAGTATACTGACCAACCACTGTAGGGTTAGTAAGGCCACCACCATAGTATACTGACCAACCACTGTAGGGTTAGTAAGGCCACCACCACCATAGTATACTGACCAACCACTGTAGGGTTAGTAAGGCCACCACCATAGTATACTGACCAACCACTGTAGGGTTAGTAAGGCCACCACCACCATAGTATACTGACCAACCACTGTAGGGTTAGTAAGGCCACCACCACCATAGTATACTGACCAACCACTGTAGGGTTAGTAAGGCCACCACCACCATAGTATACTGACCAACCACTGTAGGGTTAGTAAGGCCACCACCACCATAGTATACTGACCAACCACTGTAGGGTTAGTAAGGCCACCACCACCATAGTATACTGACCAACCACTGTAGGGTTAGTAAGGCCACCACCACCACCATAGTATACTGACCAACCACTGTAGGGTTAGTAAGGCCACCACCATAGTATACTGACCAACCACTGTAGGGTTAGTAAGGCCACCACCACCATAGTATACTGACCAACCACTGTAGGGTTAGTAAGGCCACCACCACCATAGTATACTGACCAACCACTGTAGGGTTAGTAAGGCCACCACCACCATAGTATACTGACCAACCACTGTAGGGTTAGTAAGGCCACCACCACCATAGTATACTGACCAACCACTGTAGGGTTAGTAAGGCCACCACCACCATAGTATACTGACCAACCACTGTAGGGTTAGTAAGGCCACCACCACCATAGTATACTGACCAACCACTGTAGGGTTAGTAAGGCCACCACCACCATAGTATACTGACCAACCACTGTAGGGTTAGTAAGGCCACCACCACCATAGTATACTGACCAACCACTGTAGGGTTAGTAAGGCCACCACCACCATAGTATACTGACCAACCACTGTAGGGTTAGTAAGGCCACCACCACCATAGTATACTGACCAACCACTGTAGGGTTAGTAAGGCCACCACCACCATAGTATACTGACCAACCACTGTAGGGTTAGTAAGGCCACCACCACCATAGTATACTGACCAACCACTGTAGGGTTAGTAAGGCCACCACCACCATAGTATACTGACCAACCACTGTAGGGTTAGTAAGGCCACCACCACCATAGTATACTGACCAACCACTGTAGGGTTAGTAAGGCCACCACCACCATAGTATACTGACCAACCACTGTAGGGTTAGTAAGGCCACCACCACCATAGTATACTGACCAACCACTGTAGGGTTAGTAAGGCCACCACCACCATAGTATACTGACCAACCACTGTAGGGTTAGTAAGGCCACCACCACCATAGTATACTGACCAACCACTGTAGGGTTAGTAAGGCCACCACCACCATAGTATACTGACCAACCACTGTAGGGTTAGTAAGGCCACCACCACCATAGTATACTGACCAACCACTGTAGGGTTAGTAAGGCCACCACCACCATAGTATACTGACCAACCACTGTAGGGTTAGTAAGGCCACCACCACCATAGTATACTGACCAACCACTGTAGGGTTAGTAAGGCCACCACCATAGTATACTGACCAACCACTGTAGGGTTAGTAAGGCCACCACCACCATAGTATACTGACCAACCACTGTAGGGTTAGTAAGGCCACCACCACCATAGTATACTGACCAACCACTGTAGGGTTAGTAAGGCCACCACCACCATAGTATACTGACCAACCACTGTAGGGTTAGTAAGGCCACCACCACCATAGTATACTGACCAACCACTGTAGGGTTAGTAAGGCCACCACCACCATAGTATACTGACCAACCACTGTAGGGTTAGTAAGGCCACCACCATAGTATACTGACCAACCACTGTAGGGTTAGTAAGGCCACCACCACCATAGTATACTGACCAACCACTGTAGGGTTAGTAAGGCCACCACCACCATAGTATACTGACCAACCACTGTAGGGTTAGTAAGGCCACCACCATAGTATACTGACCAACCACTGTAGGGTTAGTAAGGCCACCACCACCATAGTATACTGACCAACCACTGTAGGGTTAGTAAGGCCACCACCACCATAGTATACTGACCAACCACTGTAGGGTTAGTAAGGCCACCACCACCACCATAGTATACTGACCAACCACTGTAGGGTTAGTAAGGCCACCACCACCATAGTATACTGACCAACCACTGTAGGGTTAGTAAGGCCACCACCACCATAGTATACTGACCAACCACTGTAGGGTTAGTAAGGCCACCACCACCATAGTATACTGACCAACCACTGTAGGGTTAGTAAGGCCACCACCACCATAGTATACTGACCAACCACTGTAGGGTTAGTAAGGCCACCACCACCATAGTATACTGACCAACCACTGTAGGGTTAGTAAGGCCACCACCACCATAGTATACTGACCAACCACTGTAGGGTTAGTAAGGCCACCACCATAGTATACTGACCAACCACTGTAGGGTTAGTAAGGCCACCACCACCATAGTATACTGACCAACCACTGTAGGGTTAGTAAGGCCACCACCACCATAGTATACTGACCAACCACTGTAGGGTTAGTAAGGCCACCACCACCACCATAGTATACTGACCAACCACTGTAGGGTTAGTAAGGCCACCACCACCACCATAGTATACTGACCAACCACTGTAGGGTTAGTAAGGCCACCACCACCATAGTATACTGACCAACCACTGTAGGGTTAGTAAGGCCACCACCATAGTATACTGACCAACCACTGTAGGGTTAGTAAGGCCACCACCACCATAGTATACTGACCAACCACTGTAGGGTTAGTAAGGCCACCACCACCATAGTATACTGACCAACCACTGTAGGGTTAGTAAGGCCACCACCACCACCATAGTATACTGACCAACCACTGTAGGGTTAGTAAGGCCACACACCACCATAGTATACTGACCAACCACTGTAGGGTTAGTAAGGCCACCACCACCATAGTATACTGACCAACCACTGTAGGGTTAGTAAGGCCACCACCACCATAGTATACTGACCAACCACTGTAGGGTTAGTAAGGCCCACCACCACCATAGTATACTGACCAACCACTGTAGGGTTAGTAAGGCCACCACCACCATAGTATACTGACCAACCACTGTAGGGTTAGTAAGGCCACCACCACCATAGTATACTGACCAACCACTGTAGGGTTAGTAAGGCCACCACCATAGTATACTGACCAACCACTGTAGGGTTAGTAAGGCCACCACCATAGTATACTGACCAACCACTGTAGGGTTAGTAAGGCCACCACCACCATAGTATACTGACCAACCACTGTAGGGTTAGTAAGGCCACCACCACCATAGTATACTGACCAACCACTGTAGGGTTAGTAAGGCCACCACCACCATAGTATACTGACCAACCACTGTAGGGTTAGTAAGGCCACCACCACCATAGTATACTGACCAACCACTGTAGGGTTAGTAAGGCCACCACCATAGTATACTGACCAACCACTGTAGGGTTAGTAAGGCCACCACCACCATAGTATACTGACCAACCACTGTAGGGTTAGTAAGGCCACCACCACCATAGTATACTGACCAACCACTGTAGGGTTAGTAAGGCCACCACCACCATAGTATACTGACCAACCACTGTAGGGTTAGTAAGGCCACCACCACCATAGTATACTGACCAACCACTGTAGGGTTAGTAAGGCCACCACCACCATAGTATACTGACCAACCACTGTAGGGTTAGTAAGGCCACCACCACCATAGTATACTGACCAACCACTGTAGGGTTAGTAAGGCCACCACCACCATAGTATACTGACCAACCACTGTAGGGTTAGTAAGGCCACCACCACCACCATAGTATACTGACCAACCACTGTAGGGTTAGTAAGGCCACCACCACCATAGTATACTGACCAACCACTGTAGGGTTAGTAAGGCCACCACCACCATAGTATACTGACCAACCACTGTAGGGTTAGTAAGGCCACACCACCATAGTATACTGACCAACCACTGTAGGGTTAGTAAGGCCCACCACCACCATAGTATACTGACCAACCACTGTAGGGTTAGTAAGGCCACCACCACCATAGTATACTGACCAACCACTGTAGGGTTAGTAAGGCCACCACCACCATAGTATACTGACCAACCACTGTAGGGTTAGTAAGGCCACCACCACCATAGTATACTGACCAACCACTGTAGGGTTAGTAAGGCCACCACCACCATAGTATACTGACCAACCACTGTAGGGTTAGTAAGGCCACCACCACCATAGTATACTGACCAACCACTGTAGGGTTAGTAAGGCCACCACCACCACCATAGTATACTGACCAACCACTGTAGGGTTAGTAAGGCCACCACCACCACCATAGTATACTGACCAACCACTGTAGGGTTAGTAAGGCCACCACCACCATAGTATACTGACCAACCACTGTAGGGTTAGTAAGGCCACCACCACCATAGTATACTGACCAACCACTGTAGGGTTAGTAAGGCCACCACACCACCATAGTATACTGACCAACCACTGTAGGTTAGTAAGGCCACCACCACCACCATAGTATACTGACCAACCACTGTAGGGTTAGTAAGGCCACCACCACCATAGTATACTGACCAACCACTGTAGGGTTAGTAAGGCCACCACCACCACCATAGTATACTGACCAACCACTGTAGGGTTAGTAAGGCCACCACCACCACCATAGTATACTGACCAACCACTGTAGGGTTAGTAAGGCCACCACCACCATAGTATACTGACCAACCACTGTAGGGTTAGTAAGGCCACCACCACCATAGTATACTGACCAACCACTGTAGGGTTAGTAAGGCCACCACCACCATAGTATACTGACCAACCACTGTAGGGTTAGTAAGGCCACCACCACCATAGTATACTGACCAACCACTGTAGGGTTAGTAAGGCCACCACCACCATAGTATACTGACCAACCACTGTAGGGTTAGTAAGGCCACCACCACCATAGTATACTGACCAACCACTGTAGGGTTAGTAAGGCCACCACCACCATAGTATACTGACCAACCACTGTAGGGTTAGTAAGGCCACCACCACCATAGTATACTGACCAACCACTGTAGGGTTAGTAAGGCCACCACCATAGTATACTGACCAACCACTGTAGGGTTAGTAAGGCCACCACCATAGTATACTGACCAACCACTGTAGGGTTAGTAAGGCCACCACCATAGTATACTGACCAACCACTGTAGGGTTAGTAAGGCCACCACCACCATAGTATACTGACCAACCACTGTAGGGTTAGTAAGGCCACCACCACCATAGTATACTGACCAACCACTGTAGGGTTAGTAAGGCCACCACCACCATAGTATACTGACCAACCACTGTAGGGTTAGTAAGGCCACCACCACCATAGTATACTGACCAACCACTGTAGGGTTAGTAAGGCCACCACCACCATAGTATACTGACCAACCACTGTAGGGTTAGTAAGGCCACCACCACCATAGTATACTGACCAACCACTGTAGGGTTAGTAAGGCCACCACCACCACCATAGTATACTGACCAACCACTGTAGGGTTAGTAAGGCCACCACCACCATAGTATACTGACCAACCACTGTAGGGTTAGTAAGGCCACCACCACCATAGTATACTGACCAACCACTGTAGGGTTAGTAAGGCCACCACCACCATAGTATACTGACCAACCACTGTAGGGTTAGTAAGGCCACCACCACCATAGTATACTGACCAACCACTGTAGGGTTAGTAAGGCCACCACCACCATAGTATACTGACCAACCACTGTAGGGTTAGTAAGGCCACACCACCACCATAGTATACTGACCAACCACTGTAGGGTTAGTAAGGCCACCACCACCATAGTATACTGACCAACCACTGTAGGGTTAGTAAGGCCACCACCACCACCATAGTATACTGACCAACCACTGTAGGGTTAGTAAGGCCACCACCACCATAGTATACTGACCAACCACTGTAGGGTTAGTAAGGCCACCACCACCATAGTATACTGACCAACCACTGTAGGGTTAGTAAGGCCACCACCACCATAGTATACTGACCAACCACTGTAGGGTTAGTAAGGCCACCACCACCATAGTATACTGACCAACCACTGTAGGGTTAGTAAGGCCACCACCATAGTATACTGACCAACCACTGTAGGGTTAGTAAGGCCACCACCATAGTATACTGACCAACCACTGTAGGGTTAGTAAGGCCACCACCATAGTATACTGACCAACCACTGTAGGGTTAGTAAGGCCACCACCATAGTATACTGACCAACCACTGTAGGGTTAGTAAGGCCACCACCACCATAGTATACTGACCAACCACTGTAGGGTTAGTAAGGCCACCACCACCATAGTATACTGACCAACCACTGTAGGGTTAGTAAGGCCACCACCACCACCATAGTATACTGACCAACCACTGTAGGGTTAGTAAGGCCACCACCATAGTATACTGACCAACCACTGTAGGTTAGTAAGGCCACCACCACCACCATAGTATACTGACCAACCACTGTAGGGTTAGTAAGGCCACCACCACCATAGTATACTGACCAACCACTGTAGGGTTAGTAAGGCCACCACCATAGTATACTGACCAACCACTGTAGGGTTAGTAAGGCCACCACCACCATAGTATACTGACCAACCACTGTAGGGTTAGTAAGGCCCACCACCATAGTATACTGACCAACCACTGTAGGGTTAGTAAGGCCACCACCATAGTATACTGACCAACCACTGTAGGGTTAGTAAGGCCACCACCACCATAGTATACTGACCAACCACTGTAGGTTAGTAAGGCCACCACCATAGTATACTGACCAACCACTGTAGGGTTAGTAAGGCCACCACCATAGTATACTGACCAACCACTGTAGGGTTAGTAAGGCCACCACCATAGTATACTGACCAACCACTGTAGGGTTAGTAAGGCCACCACCATAGTATACTGACCAACCACTGTAGGGTTAGTAAGGCCACCACCACCATAGTATACTGACCAACCACTGTAGGGTTAGTAAGGCCACCACCACCATAGTATACTGACCAACCACTGTAGGGTTAGTAAGGCCCACCACCACCATAGTATACTGACCAACCACTGTAGGGTTAGTAAGGCCACCACCACCATAGTATACTGACCAACCACTGTAGGGTTAGTAAGGCCACCACCACCACCATAGTATACTGACCAACCACTGTAGGGTTAGTAAGGCCACCACCACCATAGTATACTGACCAACCACTGTAGGGTTAGTAAGGCCACCACCACCATAGTATACTGACCAACCACTGTAGGGTTAGTAAGGCCACCACCACCATAGTATACTGACCAACCACTGTAGGGTTAGTAAGGCCACCACCACCACCATAGTATACTGACCAACCACTGTAGGGTTAGTAAGGCCACCACCACCATAGTATACTGACCAACCACTGTAGGGTTAGTAAGGGCCACCACCACCATAGTATACTGACCAACCACTGTAGGGTTAGTAAGGCCACCACCACCATAGTATACTGACCAACCACTGTAGGGTTAGTAAGGCCACCACCACCATAGTATACTGACCAACCACTGTAGGTTAGTAAGGCCACCACCATAGTATACTGACCAACCACTGTAGGGTTAGTAAGGCCCCACCACCACCATAGTATACTGACCAACCACTGTAGGGTTAGTAAGGCCACCACCATAGTATACTGACCAACCACTGTAGGGTTAGTAAGGCCGCCACCACCACCATAGTATACTGACCAACCACTGTAGGGTTAGTAAGGCCACCACCACCATAGTATACTGACCAACCACTGTAGGGTTAGTAAGGCCACCACCCCATAGTATACTGACCAACCACTGTAGGGTTAGTAAGGCCACCACCATAGTATACTGACCAACCACTGTAGGGTTAGTAAGGCCACCACCACCATAGTATACTGACCAACCACTGTAGGGTTAGTAAGGCCACCACCACCACCATAGTATACTGACCAACCACTGTAGGGTTAGTAAGGCCACCACCACCACCATAGTATACTGACCAACCACTGTAGGGTTAGTAAGGCCACCACCACCATAGTATACTGACCAACCACTGTAGGGTTAGTAAGGCCACCACCACCACCATAGTATACTGACCAACCACTGTAGGGTTAGTAAGGCCACCACCACCACCATAGTATACTGACCAACCACTGTAGGGTTAGTAAGGCCACCACCACCATAGTATACTGACCAACCACTGTAGGGTTAGTAAGGCCACCACCACCATAGTATACTGACCAACCACTGTAGGGTTAGTAAGGCCACCACCACCACCATAGTATACTGACCAACCACTGTAGGGTTAGTAAGGCCACACCACCACCATAGTATACTGACCAACCACTGTAGGGTTAGTAAGGCCACCACCACACCATAGTATACTGACCAACCACTGTAGGGTTAGTAAGGCCACCACCACCATAGTATACTGACCAACCACTGTAGGGTTAGTAAGGCCACCACCACCATAGTATACTGACCAACCACTGTAGGGTTAGTAAGGCCACCACCACCATAGTATACTGACCAACCACTGTAGGGTTAGTAAGGCCACCACCATAGTATACTGACCAACCACTGTAGGGTTAGTAAGGCCACCACCACCATAGTATACTGACCAACCACTGTAGGGTTAGTAAGGCACCACCACCACCATAGTATACTGACCAACCACTGTAGGGTTAGTAAGGCCACCACACCACCATAGTATACTGACCAACCACTGTAGGGTTAGTAAGGCCACCACCACCATAGTATACTGACCAACCACTGTAGGGTTAGTAAGGCCACCACCACCATAGTATACTGACCAACCACTGTAGGGTTAGTAAGGCCACCACCACCATAGTATACTGACCAACCACTGTAGGGTTAGTAAGGCCACCACCACCATAGTATACTGACCAACCACTGTAGGGTTAGTAAGGCCACCACCACCATAGTATACTGACCAACCACTGTAGGGTTAGTAAGGCCACCACCACCATAGTATACTGACCAACCACTGTAGGGTTAGTAAGGCCACCACCATAGTATACTGACCAACCACTGTAGGGTTAGTAAGGCCACCACCATAGTATACTGACCAACCACTGTAGGGTTAGTAAGGCCACCACCATAGTATACTGACCAACCACTGTAGGGTTAGTAAGGCCACCACCATAGTATACTGACCAACCACTGTAGGGTTAGTAAGGCCACCACCATAGTATACTGACCAACCACTGTAGGGTTAGTAAGGCCACCACCACCATAGTATACTGACCAACCACTGTAGGGTTAGTAAGGCCACCACCATAGTATACTGACCAACCACTGTAGGGTTAGTAAGGCCCACCACCATAGTATACTGACCAACCACTGTAGGGTTAGTAAGGCCACCACCATAGTATACTGACCAACCACTGTAGGGTTAGTAAGGCCACCACCATAGTATACTGACCAACCACTGTAGGGTTAGTAAGGCCACCACACCATAGTATACTGACCAACCACTGTAGGGTTAGTAAGGCCACCACCACCATAGTATACTGACCAACCACTGTAGGGTTAGTAAGGCCACCACCACCACCATAGTATACTGACCAACCACTGTAGGGTTAGTAAGGCCACCACCATAGTATACTGACCAACCACTGTAGGGTTAGTAAGGCCACCACCACCACCATAGTATACTGACCAACCACTGTAGGGTTAGTAAGGCCACCACCACCATAGTATACTGACCAACCACTGTAGGGTTAGTAAGGCCACCACCACCAGTATACTGACCAACCACTGTAGGGTTAGTAAGGCCACCACACCACCATAGTATACTGACCAACCACTGTAGGTTAGTAAGGCCACCACCATAGTATACTGACCAACCACTGTAGGGTTAGTAAGGCCACCACCAAGTATATACTGACCAACCACTGTAGGGTTAGTAAGGCCACCACCACCATAGTATACTGACCAACCACTGTAGGGTTAGTAAGGGCCACCACCATAGTATACTGACCAACCACTGTAGGGTTAGTAAGGCCACCACCATAGTATACTGACCAACCACTGTAGGGTTAGTAAGGCCACCACCATAGTATACTGACCAACCACTGTAGGGTTAGTAAGGCCACCACCATAGTATACTGACCAACCACTGTAGGGTTAGTAAGGCCACCACCACCATAGTATATACTGACCAACCACTGTAGGGTTAGTAAGGCCACCACCACCATAGTATACTGACCAACCACTGTAGGGTTAGTAAGGCCACCACCACCATAGTATACTGACCAACCACTGTAGGTTAGTAAGGCCACCACCACCATAGTATACTGACCAACCACTGTAGGGTTAGTAAGGCCACCACCACACCATAGTATACTGACCAACCACTGTAGGGTTAGTAAGGCCCACCCACCATAGTATACTGACCAACCACTGTAGGGTTAGTAAGGCCACCACACCATAGTATACTGACCAACCACTGTAGGGTAGTAAGGCCACCACCACCACCAGTATACTGACCAACCACTGTAGGGTTAGTAAGGCCACCACCACCATAGTATACTGACCAACCACTGTAGGGTTAGTAAGGCCACCACCACCATAGTATACTGACCAACCACTGTAGGGTTAGTAAGGCCACCACCACCATAGTATACTGACCAACCACTGTAGGTTTAGTAAGGCCACCACCACCATAGTATACTGACCAACCACTGTAGGTTAGTAAGGCCACCACCACCACCATAGTATACTGACCAACCACTGTAGGGTTAGTAAGGCCACCACCACCACCATAGTATACTGACCAACCACTGTAGGGTTAGTAAGGCCACCACCACCATAGTATACTGACCAACCACTGTAGGGTTAGTAAGGCCACCACCACCACCATAGTATACTGACCAACCACTGTAGGGTTAGTAAGGCCACCACCACCATAGTATACTGACCAACCACTGTAGGGTTAGTAAGGCCACCACCACCATAGTATACTGACCAACCACTGTAGGGTTAGTAAGGCCACCACCACCACCATAGTATACTGACCAACCACTGTAGGGTTAGTAAGGCCACCACCACCACCATAGTATACTGACCAACCACTGTAGGGTTAGTAAGGCCACCACCATAGTATACTGACCAACCACTGTAGGTTAGTAAGGCCACACCACCACCATAGTATACTGACCAACCACTGTAGGGTTAGTAAGCCGCCACCACCATAGTATACTGACCAACCACTGTAGGGTTAGTAAGGCCAACACCACCATAGTATACTGACCAACCACTGTAGGGTTAGTAAGGCCACCACCACCATAGTATACTGACCAACCACTGTAGGGTTAGTAAGGCCACCACCACCATAGTATACTGACCAACCACTGTAGGGTTAGTAAGGCCACCACCATAGTATACTGACCAACCACTGTAGGGTTAGTAAGGCCACCACCACCATAGTATANTTGGGATGGGACGAGGGAAGGAATGGTGCTCCAACCACTTGGGACGGTCGGGGATTGAACGCCGACCTGCATGAGGCGAGACCGTCGCTCTAACGTCCAGCCTAGCGGCTGAAACGTCGAAATATGCAATAAAATCAGGGTTTCTCTCCTTGGATATGGATTGTCAGTTTATTGTTATTAATTCATCACACATGCGACAAATCAGATGTATACGCGTAATTGATTGCAAATTCACATTAAATACATTATTCAATCAACCATTCGTACCTCGTTAAATTAGCGAGTAAGATATTGATAAGGAGAGAAACCCTGTTTTATTTAAGCTCCTGGCACGCATATCGTTTCGGGCAAAACTCTTGTGATATTTTTCCTACTAAAAAGCTGAACTGGTCAATTTTGTTGCCCTGTGAATGCCAGTGACTACTCTTATGACATTCCCTAATTTCTGCAATATTGTCAAACTAATGACAATTACTAGTAGTTAAATATTACCTAAATAATTGCAGAACTGATGTGTAGTAAAGCAACAATCCACATTAACCACTGATGTGGCCAGAACCACGCTGTTGTTGCCCGGTCGGTCTGTTCGTATACACCATACGAAGGTTACAGCATAATCTAACCTAACCTAAAACAACAGAGCCTAAGAATGACTAACCTGAGAATATAAATCCTAAGCTATGAATATTTACAATAGTACACTGGTTGTTTTTATTGATTTAGGGGCGACGACATGAGTAAACTGGTTATGTTGTGTTGATTTAGGGGCAACGAACTGGTTATTACACCATGTTTTTGTACATAAACAAACACAAGTGTAATAAGGCCACCACCACCATAGTATACTGACCAACCACTATAGTGTTAGTAAGGCCACCACCACCACTATAGTATACTGACCACCACTGTAGGGTTAGTAAGGCCACCACCACTACCATAGTATACTGACCAACCACTGTAGGGTTAGTAAGGCCACCACCACAATAGTATACTGACCAACCACTGTAGGGTTAGTAAGGCCACCACCACCACCATAGTATACTGACCAACCACTGTAGTGTTAGTAAGGCCGCCACCACCATAGTATACTGACCAACCACTGTAGTGTTAGTAAGGCCACCACCACCATAGTATACTGACCAACCACTGTAGTGTTAGTAAGGTCACCACCATAGTATACTGACCAACCACTGTAGGTTAGTAAGGCCACCACCACCATAGTATACTGACCAACCACTGTAGTGTTAGGAAGGCCACCACCACCATAGTATACTGATCAACCACTGTAGGGTTAGTAAGGCCGCCACCACCATAGTATACTGACCAACCACTGTAGGGTTAGAAGGGCCACCACCATAGTATACTGACCAACCACTGTAGGGTTAGTAAGGCCACCACCATAGTATACTGATCAACCACTGTAGGGTTAGTAAGGCCGCCACCACCATAGTATACTGACCAACCACTGTAGGGTTAGTAAGGCCACCACCACCATTGTATACTGACCAACCACTGTAGGGTTAGTAAGGCCACCACCACCACCATAGTATACTGACCAACCACTGTAGGGATAGTAAGGCCACCACCACCATAGTATACTGACCAACAACTGTAGTGTTAGTAAGGCCACCACCACCACCATAGTATACTGACCACCACTGTAGGGTTAGTAAGGCCACCACCACCATAGTATACTGACCAACCACTGTAGGGTTAGTAAGGCCACCACCACCACCATAGTATACTGATCAACCACTGTAGGGTTAGTAAGGCCACCACCACCATAGTATACTGACCAAAAACTGTAGGGTTAGTAAGGCCACCACAATAGTATACTGACCAACTACTGTTGGGTTAGTAAGGCCGCCACCACCATAGTATACAGACCAACCACTGTAGGGTTAGTAAGGCCAGCACCACTACCATAGTATACTGAACAACCACTGTAGGTTAGTAAGGCCGCCACCACCATAGTATACTGACCAACCACTGTAGGTTAGTAAGGCAGCCACCACCATAGTATACTGACCAACCACTGTAGGGTTAGTAAGGCCACCACCACCATAGTATACTGATCAACCACTGTAGGGTTAGTCAGGCCACCACCACCATAGTATACTGACCAACCACTGTAGGGTTAGTAAGCCACCATCATAGTATACTGACCAACTACTGTAGGTTAGTAAGGCCGCCACCACCACCACAGTATACTGACCAACCACTGTAGGGTTAGTAAGGCCACCACCGCCATAGTATACTGACCAACCACTGTAGGGTTAGTAAGGCCACCACCATAGTATACTGACCAACTACTGTAGGGTTAGTAAGGCCGCCACCACCACCACAGTATACTGACCAACCACTGTAGTGTTAGTAAGGCCACCACCACCACCATAGTATACTGATCAACCACTGTAGGGTTAGTAAGGCCACCACCATAGTATACTGATCAACCACTGTAGGGTTAGTAAGGCCACCACCATAGTATACTGACCAACCACTGTAGGGTTAGTAAGGCCGCCACCACCACCATAGTATACTGACCAACCACTGTAGGGTTAGTAAGGCCGCCACCACCATAGTATACTGACCAACCACTGTAGGGTTAGTAAGGCCACCACCACCATAGTGTACTGACCAACCACTGTAGGTTAGTAAGACCACCACCACCTTAGTATACCGACCAACCACTGTAGTGTTAGTAAGGCCACCACCACCACCATAGTATACTGACCAACCACTGTAGGGTTAGTAAGGCCACCACCACCATAGTATACTGACCAACCACTGTAGGGTTACTAAGGCCACCACCACCACCATGGTATACTGATCAACCACTGTAGGGTTAGTAAGGCCACCACCACCATAGTATACTGACCAACCACTGTAGTGTTAGTAAGTGCACCACCACCATAGTATACTGATCAACCCTGTAGGTTAGTAAGGCCGCCACCACCATAGTATACTGATCAACCACTGTAGGGTTAGTAAGGCCCCCACCACCATAGTATACTGACCAACCACTGTAGGGTTAATAAGCCGCCACCACCATAGTATACTGACCAACCACTGTAGGTTTAGTAAGGCGCCACCACCATAGTATACTGACCAACCACTGTAGGGTTAGTAAGGTCACCACCACCATAGTATACTGATCAACCACTGTAGGGTTAGTAAGGCCACCACCACAATAGTATACTGACCAACCACTGTAGGGTTAGTAAGGCCACCAACAGTATACTGACAACTACTGTAGGGTTAGTAAGGCCGCCACCACCACCACAGTATACTGACCAACCACTGTAGGGTTAGTAAGGCCACCACCACCACAGTATACTGATCAACCACTGTAGGGTTAGTAAGGCCAACACCACCATAGTATACTGACCATCCACTGTAGGGTTAGTAAGGCCACCACCACCATAGTATACTGACCAACCACTGTAGTGTTAGTAAGGCCACCACCACCACTATAGTATACTGACCAGTGGTGGTGGTGGCCTTACTAACCCTACAGTGTTTGATCAGTATACTATGGTGGTGGTGGTGGCCTTACTACCATACAGTGTTTGGATCAGTATACTATGGTGG
>WNGS01163061.1:104668-141006 GCA_020271785.1 Procambarus virginalis | reverse complement strand
CATAGTATACTGACCAACCACTGTAGGGTTAGTAAGGCCACCACCATAGTATACTGACCAACTACTGTAGGGTTAGTAAGGCCGCCACCACCATAGTATACTGACCAACCACTGTAGGGTTAGTAAGGCCACCACCACCACCATAGTATACTGACCAACCACTGTAGGGTTAGTAAGGCCGCCACCACCATAGTATACTGACCAACCACTGTAGGGTTAGTAAGGCCGCCACCACCATAGTATACTGACCAACCACTGTAGGGTTAGTAAGGCCACCACCACCATAGTATACTGATCAACCACTGTAGGGTTAGTAAGGCCACCACCACCATAGTATACTGACCAACCACTGTAGGGTTAGTAAGGCCACCACCATAGTATACTGACCAACTACTGTAGGGTTAGTAAGGCCGCCACCACCACCACAGTATACTGACCAACCACTGTAGGGTTAGTAAGGCCACCACCACCACAGTATACTGATCAACCACTGTAGGGTTAGTAAGGCCGCCACCACCATAGTATACTGACCAACCACTGTAGGGTTAGTAAGGCCACCACCGCCATAGTATACTGATCAACCACTGTAGGGTTAGTTAGGCCACCACCACAGTATACTGACCAACTACTGTAGGGTTAGTAAGGCCGCCACCACCACACAGTATACTGACCAACCACTGTAGTGTTAGTAAGGCCACCACCACCACCATAGTAAACTGATCAACCACTGTAGGGTTAGTAAGGCCACCACCATAGTATACTGACCAACCACTGTAGGGTTAGTAAGGCCGCCACCACAACCATAGTATACTGACCAACCACTGTAGGGTTAGTAAGGCAGCCACCACCATAGTATACTGACCAACCACTGTAGTGTTAGTAAGGCCACCACCACCACCATAGTATACTGACCAACACTGTAGGGTTAGTAAGGCCACCACCACCACCATAGTATACTGACCAACCACTGCAGGGTTAGTAAGGCCACCACCACAGTATACTGACCAACCACTGTAGGGTTAGTAAGGCCGCCACCACCACCATAGTATACTGACCAACCACTGTAGGGTTAGTAAGGCCGCCACCACCACCATAGTATACTGACCAACCACTGTATGGTTAGTAAGGCCGCCACCACCAACATAGTATACTGACCAACCACTGTAGGGTTAGTAAGGCCACCACCACCATAGTATACTGACCAACTACTGTAGGGTTAGTAAAGCCACCACCACCACCATAGTATACTGACCAACCACTGTAGGGTTAGTAAGGCCACCACCACCATAGTATACTGACCATCCACTGTAGGGTTAGTAAGGCCACCACCACCATAGTATACTGACCAACCACTGTAGGGTTAGTAAGGCCACCACCATAGTATACTGACAAACCACTGTAGGGTTAGTAAGGCCACCACCACCATAGTATACTGACCAACTACTGTAGGTTAGTAAGGCCACCACCACCACCATAGTATACTGATCAAACACTGTAGGGTTAGTAAAGCCACCACCACCACCATAGTATACTGACCAACCACTGTCGGGTTAGTAAGACCACCACCACTATAGTATACTGACCAACCACTGTAGGGTTAGTAAGGCCACCACCACCATAGTATAGTGACCAACCACTGTAGGGTTAGTAAGGCCACCACCACCATAGTATACTGACCAACCACTGTAGGGTTAGTAAGGCCACCACCACCATAGTATACTGACCAACCACTGTAGGGTTAGTAAGGCCAACACCACCATAGTATACTGACCAACCACTGTAGGGTTAGTAAGGCCACCACCACCATAGTATACTGATCAACCACTGTAGGGTTAGTAAGGCCACCACCATAGTATACTGACCAACCACTGTAGGGTTAGTAAGGCCACCATCATAGTATACTGACCAACCACTGTAGGGTTAGTACGGCCACCACCATAGTATACTAATCAACCACTGTAGTGTTAGTAAGGCCACCACCACCACCATAGTATACTGACCAACCACTGTAGGGTTAGTAAGGCCACCACCACCATAGTATACTGACCAAGCACTGTAGTGTTAGTAAGGCCACCACCACCACCATAGTATACTGACCAACTACTGTAGGGTTAGTAAGGCCACCACCACCATAGTACACTGACCAACCACTGTAGTGTTAGTAAGGCCGCCACCACCATAGTATACTGACCAACCACTGAAGGGTTAGTAAGGCCACCACCACCACCATAGTATACTGACAAACCACTGTAGTGTTAGTAAGGCTACCACCACCACCATAGTATACTGACCAACCACTGTAGGGTTAGTAAAGCCACCACCACCATAGTATACTGACCAACCACTGTAGGGTTAGTAAGGCCACCACCACCATAGTATACTGACCAACCACTGAAGGGTTAGTAAGGCCACCACCACCTGCATAATATACTGACCAACCACTGTAGGGTTAGTAAGGCCAACACCACCATAGTATACTGACCATCCACTGTTGGGTTAGTAAGGCCACCACCACCATAGTATACTGACCAACCACTGTAGTGTTAGTAAGGCCACCACCACCACCATAGTATACTGACCAACCACTGTAGGGTTAGTAAGGCCACCACCACCACCATAGTATACTGACCAACCACTGTAGGGTTAGTAAGGCCACCACCACTACCATAGTATACTGACCAACCACTGTAGGGTTAGTAAGGCCGCCACCACCATAGTATACTGACCAACCACTGTAGGGTTAGTATGGCCACCACCACCACAGTATACTGACCAACCACTGTAGGGTTAGTAAGGCCGCCACGACCACCATAGTATACTGACCAACCACTGTAGGGTTAGTAAGGCCGCCACCACCACCATAGTATACTGACCAACCACTGTATGGTTAGTAAGGCCGCCACCACCATAGTAGTACTGACCAACCACTGTAGGGTTAGTAAGGCCACCACCACCATAGTATACTGACCAACTACTGTAGGGTTAGTAAAGCCACCACCACCACCATAGTATACTGACCAACCACTGTAGGGTTAGTAAGGCCACCACCACCATAGTATACTGACCATCCACTGTAGGGTTAGTAAGGCCACCACCACCACCATAGTATACTGACCAACCACTGTAGGGTTAGTAAGGCCGCCACCACCACCATAGTATACTGACCAACCACTGTAGGGTTAGTAAGGCCACCACCATAGTATACTGACAAACCACTGTAGGGTTAATAAGGCCACCACCACCATAGTATACTGACCAACCACTGTAGGGTTAGTAAGGCCACCACCACCACCATAGTATACTGATCAAACACTGTAGGGTTAGTAAGGCCACCACCACCACCATAGTATACTGACCAACCACTGTCGGGTTAGTAAGGCCACCACCACTATAGTATACTGACCAACCACTGTAGGGTTAGTAAGGCCACCACCACCATAGTATAGTGACCAACCACTGTAGGGTTAGTAAGGCGCCACCACCACCACAGTATACTGACCAACCACTGTAGTGTTAGTAAGGCCACCACCACCACCATAGTAAACTGACCAACCACTGTAGGGTTAGTAAGGCCACCACCATAGTATACTGACAAACTACTGTAAGGTTAGTAAGGCCGCCACCACCACCACAGTATACTGACCAACCACTGTAGGGTTAGTAAGGCCACCACCACCACAGTATACTGATCAACCACTGTAGGGTTAGTAAGGCCGCCACCACCATAGTATACTGACCAACCACTGTAGGGTTAGTAAGGCCACCACCGCCATAGTATACTGATCAACCACTGTAGGGTTAGTTAGGCCACCACCACAGTATACTGACCAAATACTGTAGGGTTAGTAAGGCCGCCACCACCACCACAGTATACTGACCAACCACTGTAGTGTTAGTAAGGCCACCACCACCACCATAGTATACTGATCAACCACTGTAGGGTTAGTAAGGCCACCACCATAGTATACTGACCAACCACTGTAGGGTTAGTAAGGCCGCCACCACAACCATAGTATACTGACCAACCACTGTAGGGTTAGTAAGGCCGCCACCACCATAGTATACTGACCAACCACTGTAGGGTTAGTAAGGCCACCACCACCACAGTATACTGACCAACCACTGTAGGGTTAGTAAGGCCGCCACCACCACCATAGTATACTGACCAACCACTGTAGGGTTAATAAGGCCGCCACCACCACCATAGTATACTGACCAACCACTGTATGGTTAGTAAGGCCGCCACCACCAACATAGTATACTGACCAACCACTGTAGGGTTAGTAAGGCCACCACCACCATAGTATACTGACCAACTACTGTAGGGTTAGTAAAGCCACCACCACCACCATAGTATACTGACCAACCACTGTAGGGTTAGTAAGGCCACCACCACCATAGTATACTGACCATCCACTGTAGGGTTAGTAAGGCCACCACCACCACCATAGTATACTGACCAACCACTGTAGGGTTAGTAAGGCCGCCACCACCATCATAGTATACTGACCAACCACTGTAGGGTTAGTAAGGCCACCACCATAGTATACTGACAAACCACTGTAGGGTTAGTAAGGCCACCACCACCATAGTATACTGACCAACTACTGTAGGGTTAGTAAGGCCACCACCACCACCATAGTATACTGATCAAACACTGTAGGGTTAGTAAGGCCACCACCACCACCATAGTATACTGACCAACCACTGTCGGGTTAGTAAGGCCACCACCACTATAGTATACTGACCAACCACTGTAGGGTTAGTAAGGCCACCACCACCATAGTATAGTGACCAACCACTGTAGGGTTAGTAAGGCCACCACCACCATAGTATACTGACCAACCACTGTAGGGTTAGTAAGGCCACCACCACCATAGTATACTGACCAACCACTGTAGGGTTAGTAAGGCCAACACCACCATAGTATACTGACCAACCACTGTAGGGTTAGTAAGGCCACCACCACCATAGTATACTGATCAACCACTGTAGGGTTAGTAAGGCCACCACCATAGTATACTGACCAACCACTGTAGGGTTAGTAAGGCCACCATCATAGTATACTGACCAACCACTGTAGGGTTAGTGTAACGTCTGATATGGTAAAGGGTAACTCAGTCTTGTAATGCCTACTACCATATTAATGGTAATATACCCTGATTGAAATATTATTAAATCATTTATTGTAATATCTCTGTCCACACTTAATAACCAGCAAACACTAATAACGGACCAGTATGACCCCTCGCTGGACTGTCACGAATATAAGCTGAATATTAAATGAGGAATATCACAAGGAAAGAGATTATTAATCTCCTTGCCTTATACACTGCCACCACCTTCCAAATGAATGAATGTGTCTATAATTATCGGTCCCCAGGAAGGAAGGGACTCGATAATCAGGGAACTCAACGGACCAGTGATTGAAATTGAATGGATTATTTAGTCTTATTGAACTGAACGGGGGAGGCTCTCGCTTTACTTTATTATTCCTAAGAATGGAGAAACACAGGGAAGTTCTAACACAGCACATGAAAATCGCATGAATACCATATATTAACACAAGGGGACAGATAACTCACCAAGATGACATTAACAATTATTTTATTATTGTAACTGTATATTTAAATCACAATTGACATATAGCCTACTCTAATAACATCTACCAAAATAAACGAGGCAATGGAAATGCAATCACCAATATGCAAGAAACGTAGGAGCACACTACCTTCAATCGCACACTGCGGCCAATGTTGATGGCGGCCCTCAGCCCCTTGGGTGCGGGCTGGCTTGCCCTCCAGTCCCGAAAAACTCCCAAGACACACTAAATGAAATTTTGTTTTACCAGCTTATTGCTGGGAAGGATTACACCTCCCACCATCCAATACAGCCCCAGGGCTCCACCCATTATTTTGGCAATGGCCAACCATTTTACACTTAGGCCTGAGGTCTGGCTCTCTAGGGCCAATAAGGACTTGGCTCTTATCTTCCGCCAATCATCTACCCTGAGGTGCCGTGGAAGGCTACATGAATTCCTGAAGATTGAGTCAGTACTCCCCGGCTGTGCGATGGGAACAAGGTACCACTGTATTGGATTCCCGCACTAGTGCACCTCCCAGCAATGTTTACCAAAACTGATTATTTATGTTCCAGCCCGTCTCCAGCAAGATAAAGGGTAGGGACACTTGACTCGCCTGGTATGGGTAAGGGACCGTTGAGAGGGGAAAGAGAGGGAATGAGAGGGGGATGAGAGGGGGGAGAGGGGATGGAGAGGGGAAACGAGTGGGGAGGATTGCGTGGAGACGCAAGGTATCACAGAGGTCGGCTGCACAACCCCTCAGGTCAACTCCTTGGACCTTGACAAATGGGCTACAGGGGGGGGGGTGTGAAGGGGGAAGACGAATGACGGGTAAGGGGAGGGGAGAAAGGGGGAAGGAAAAAGGAAGGAGGGGAGAAGGAAGGAGGGGAGAGGGGGAAGGGAGAACCAATGATCTGAGCACCAGATCATTACAACTCCCCTTCCTCGGAAATTAAGAAATTTGTGTGTAAAGAAATTTACACACACTTTTCTTATCCAAAACCCTGGGCTATCATGAACATTACTCCACAACCAAGATTTAACTCCACAATAAACTGACCCATTGCCTCAAACAAAAGAAATGATTATCTAATCCTAACTAATAATGGCAACACACATAAAACAGAATAATGTTTCCTCCAAAAAAAATACTGGCACCACCAAAGGTGTGGGCCAGCCTGTATACATACATAACAAACACAGTAATAATACATAAACCATAAGGACAGAGAACGTCTCTAATCCTGGCTGTCCACTTGGCTGCAGCCCTGTACCCTTCCAACTACCTGGAAGACAAAACCTCCTATACCTGTCGTGATATAGTAACACTAATTGTAAAAATCCAAACCCAACAACTAGCTAACGTCAGCCGATAGCCTTCAGCTATCCCAGTATTCCACCTGGAATAAAGATCAAACACATCACATAGAAACATTAAAGAAATCAATGTCATCAAAATAAACAAATTATAAAATTCCATCAAAAATATATAGAGAAATATTCCCTCTCAGGGACCCGTGTCCCACACCTGTGGCAACTGCCTACCACAGCGTGTCCAAATCCTTAACCTAAAGAAAATACACAAAAAATTTTTTATTAAAAAAAATTCGATGTCCACAGACATGTCTCTTAACCAACAACAACAGCGGGTGAACACATTTTCAGACTGTGTACCACCCTTATTGTTCAGTACTCCACAAAAAATTAAAAAAATTATATAAATATCAGTATCTAGGATCTAGAAAAATCTAGATAAAGTTCCCCACTGATCAACGTTTCTAGAGAACCTACTAGATGGTTCTCAAAACAGTTCACTCAAACAACTTTTCTAGAGACAAGGTAATTTTCTAGTAACAATTTCTAGATGTTCACTTTCTAGATTTCTTTTTCTATTTCACTAGTTCTAGTTTTCAACATTTAATACTGTTCCAGAGAGCGTTCCGAAGGTGTACAGAGGTGTTACTATCAGATGGAAAATTAGAGAGTTGAACTAACTGTTCCGAGTTAACACAGTTTACTATATTCCTTAAATTCATTTCATATAACTTTTCTATACAAAAGTTCTATCGTTCGGTCCTGGTGACATCTCGTTGCTGTAGATTCCGGCGACTACCTCAAGTTGCTTGGAGATCCTGGTCATCTGGAAGTTCCATTTCCGGCCTCGGCCAACTACGGACAGTACAGGGGGTCTCGCACTGCCCGCACCGGCTTGCGTGACAGCTGACAGCTGGCGGCTGTCAGCTCAGGTGGACCCCGCTAACAGGAACCCGGGTTCACCTCTTCTTATCGCTTCCAACAGTCATGATGGATTGTTGTTAACCATGGCTGCCACCGTAGAGCACAGCTTCGACGTGTCATGATGTCTCGCGTTGGTAGGGAGGTTCGAGTGGCGTTGAAGAGGATGGCATGGTGACAGGACAGGTGGGCCCTGCCTCAGCTCCTGGGCGACGTCATCTACCGACGTTTACTTGTTATCCCGGTACTACTGGGCCGGTACACCTTTCCGTGCAACCCCTCGTGCAGCTGAGCTTGGGCCGAGATACAGAGATGTACCTCCTCTGGCGAAACAGCAGCACTCTGTAGGGGTAGTGCTGTTCGTACCCGGGACCGCCGTGTTGCCTCTTCGTTTCCACAGACGACGCAACCGCAGGTTTTGAGAGAGCTTAGTCGTTGCAATTAGCGTTCTTCTTCGTTTCCACTCGTCTTCCACTTCCGGTTTTCCGCAGTCTTGACTTAGCGGCTGGTGGACTTGGTTGGTGACCTTGAGACAGCTAGCCCACGGTTGTGATGGTGACTGACTCTGCTCCGTGAAGACAGCATGGCTGGACTGGGACAACCTCGTTAGTGACGTGAGGTGTCGGCTGGGTGACTGTACGTCAGTCACCCCTTCCGGATAACCAATTGACGAGTTACCGGGTACAAGGGCGAGGACTTTATGTAACGTGCCTCAGACCCCGATCTTATCAGCCAGGTGGGTCATCCCCAGACCTGCTGATCTCGATCCTTGGTTCACGTGTGACTGGGAGGCTGGAACTGGTGTACCGTCAGACCTGAGAAAGACAGTCAACAACAAATGGCGGAAGCATGGATATTACTCTGAGGGAATAGGAAGTTGGAAACCCCAGAGCAAGGCAAGTATGCTACCTGAGTCATGCACATCAGTAACTACACACCATTGCCTCTACAGGATTATATGAACTTTTACTAAACCTGACTAGGGGAGATCATTACACTTACTGTACAGCTCGCGACCTTGTTACCATAGGGTGACAAGATTGAGCTTGACTACTGATGAGATTTAACAGGAGGTCATCCTCATCCTCTGACTCATCACTTGGATCATTAGACAGGTCAGGAATTAGACTTGCTGAAGGCAGCTCTAGTTCCTCCCTCGCGTGATAAGGTTTTAATTTATTAATATGAATGGTTCTCTCAACTTGGTCCTCAAAAATACCTTTAATAACAAAATTAACCGGACCTTTTCTTTCAATTACTCGGTAGGGGCCCCGCCATCTAGGTGCAAGTTTCCTACTCTGATTGGCGGGAGCCGCCTCATTAACTCTCAACACAAGACTCCCGACTTTCAATTCAAGGGGTCGTACCTTTTTGTCATAATGTTGAGCATAGCGATCTCGTGCTGTCTTGGAAGCCCTAGCTGCAATTCTCCATGCATTTTTCATCTTATTTACAACTTCTGATGGGTAGTCTTCCCCATATGCAATATTATGTCTGTTAAGCAGACCTGATGGGAAATTACATGAATGACCTGTGAACAGCAAAAGGGGTTGGGTGTTAATGGACTGATGGATGGCAGTGTTCAGAGCAAACTGGACATAGGGGAGGTGTTCGTCCCACGAATTGACATCATGCTCTGCAAGAATTGCAAGCATATCTTTAACTGATCGATTCGTCCGTTCTGTCATACCGTTAGCCTGAGGGTGATAAGCCGTAGTGAATGCTGAAGTCGTTTCTACAATTTTACATACTTCTCTGAAAATATTCCCATTAAATTCCTGACCACGGTCAGAAACTAATACTTTAGGGGGACCGAATACAGTGACAAACCTATCTAAGAACGCCTTTGCAACAGTTCGTGAATCTTTCTGAGGCAAGGCAATCAGTGTGGTGTACCTGGAAAGGTGGTCTACCAACACCAATACGTAACGGTTTCCTGAATGACTGTGATGCAGATCAATCAGATCAGCCCCCACCCGATCTAAAGGTTCCAAAATATCTGGGAATTCTTGCAATGGAGCTTGTACCTTAAGGGTACCTTTCCTCCTTTGACAATGACCACAGGACTTAACGAAGTTAATGACCTCTGTTAACATACCGGGGAAGAAAAAGAGTGACTTGGCTTTCATGTGAGTTTTAAAAATCCCCGGATGACCTGCAATCTTAGACGCATGCGCGAGTTTCAACGCTGACTTCTTCAACACTTCTTNATACTGACCAACCACTGTAGGGTTAGTAAGGCGCCACCACCATAGTATACTGACCAACCACTGTAGGGTTAGTAAGGCCACCACCACCATAGTATACTGACCAACCACTGTAGGGTTAGTAAGGCCGCCACACCACCATAGTATACTGACCAACCACTGTAGGGTTAGTAAGGCCACCACCACCATAGTATACTGACCAACCACTGTAGGGTTAGTAAGGCCACCACCACCATAGTATACTGACCAACCACTGTAGGGTTAGTAAGGCCACCACCACCATAGTATACTGACCAACCACTGTAGGGTTAGTAAGGCCACCACCACCATAGTATACTGACCAACCACTGTAGGGTTAGTAAGGCCACCACCACCATAGTATACTGACCAACCACTGTAGGGTTAGTAAGGCCACCACCATAGTATACTGACCAACCACTGTAGGGTTAGTAAGGCCACCACCATAGTATACTGACCAACCACTGTAGGGTTAGTAAGGCCACCACCATAGTATACTGACCAACCACTGTAGGGTTAGTAAGGCCACCACCATAGTATACTGACCAACCACTGTAGGGTTAGTAAGGCCACCACCATAGTATACTGACCAACCACTGTAGGGTTAGTAAGGCCACCACCACCATAGTATACTGACCAACCACTGTAGGGTTAGTAAGGGCCACCACCATAGTATACTGACCAACCACTGTAGGGTTAGTAAGGCCACCACCATAGTATACTGACCAACCACTGTAGGGTTAGTAAGGCCACCACCATAGTATACTGACCAACCACTGTAGGGTTAGTAAGGCCACCACCATAGTATACTGACCAACCACTGTAGGGTTAGTAAGGCCACCACCACCATAGTATACTGACCAACCACTGTAGGGTTAGTAAGGCCACCACCACCATAGTATACTGACCAACCACTGTAGGGTTAGTAAGGCCACCACCACCATAGTATACTGACCAACCACTGTAGGGTTAGTAAGGCCACCACCATAGTATACTGACCAACCACTGTAGGGTTAGTAAGGCCACCACCACCACCATAGTATACTGACCAACCACTGTAGGGTTAGTAAGGCCACCACCACCATAGTATACTGACCAACCACTGTAGGGTTAGTAAGGCCACCACCATAGTATACTGACCAACCACTGTAGGGTTAGTAAGGCCACCACCATAGTATACTGACCAACCACTGTAGGGTTAGTAAGGCCACCACCATAGTATACTGACCAACCACTGTAGGGTTAGTAAGGCCACCACCATAGTATACTGACCAACCACTGTAGGGTTAGTAAGGCCACCACCATAGTATACTGACCAACCACTGTAGGGTTAGTAAGGCCACCACCACCATAGTATACTGACCAACCACTGTAGGGTTAGTAAGGGCCACCACCATAGTATACTGACCAACCACTGTAGGGTTAGTAAGGCCACCACCACCATAGTATACTGACCAACCACTGTAGGGTTAGTAAGGCCACCACCATAGTATACTGACCAACCACTGTAGGGTTAGTAAGGCCACCACCATAGTATACTGACCAACCACTGTAGGGTTAGTAAGGCCACCACCACCATAGTATACTGACCAACCACTGTAGGGTTAGTAAGGCCACCACCACCATAGTATACTGACCAACCACTGTAGGGTTAGTAAGGCCACCACCACCACCATAGTATACTGACCAACCACTGTAGGGTTAGTAAGGCCACCACCATAGTATACTGACCAACCACTGTAGGGTTAGTAAGGCCACCACCACCACCATAGTATACTGACCAACCACTGTAGGGTTAGTAAGGCCACCACCACCATAGTATACTGACCAACCACTGTAGGGTTAGTAAGGCCACCACCATAGTATACTGACCAACCACTGTAGGGTTAGTAAGGCCACCACCACCATAGTATACTGACCAACCACTGTAGGGTTAGTAAGGCCACCACCATAGTATACTGACCAACCACTGTAGGGTTAGTAAGGCCACCACCATAGTATACTGACCAACCACTGTAGGGTTAGTAAGGCCGCCACCACCATAGTATACTGACCAACCACTGTAGGGTTAGTAAGGCCACCACCATAGTATACTGACCAACCACTGTAGGGTTAGTAAGGCCACCACCATAGTATACTGACCAACCACTGTAGGGTTAGTAAGGCCACCACCATAGTATACTGACCAACCACTGTAGGGTTAGTAAGGCCACCACCATAGTATACTGACCAACCACTGTAGGGTTAGTAAGGCCACCACCACCATAGTATACTGACCAACCACTGTAGGGTTAGTAAGGCCACCACCACCATAGTATACTGACCAACCACTGTAGGGTTAGTAAGGCCACCCACCACCATAGTATACTGACCAACCACTGTAGGGTTAGTAAGGCCACCACCACCATAGTATACTGACCAACCACTGTAGGGTTAGTAAGGCCACCACCACCATAGTATACTGACCAACCACTGTAGGGTTAGTAAGGCCGCCACCACCATAGTATACTGACCAACCACTGTAGGGTTAGTAAGGCCACCACCACCATAGTATACTGACCAACCACTGTAGGGTTAGTAAGGCCACCACCACCACCATAGTATACTGACCAACCACTGTAGGGTTAGTAAGGCCACCACCATAGTATACTGACCAACCACTGTAGGGTTAGTAAGGCCACCACCACCACCATAGTATACTGACCAACCACTGTAGGGTTAGTAAGGCCACCACCACCATAGTATACTGACCAACCACTGTAGGGTTAGTAAGGCCACCACACCACCATAGTATACTGACCAACCACTGTAGGGTTAGTAAGGCCACCACCACCATAGTATACTGACCAACCACTGTAGGGTTAGTAAGGCCACCACCACCATAGTATACTGACCAACCACTGTAGGGTTAGTAAGGCCACCACCACCACCATAGTATACTGACCAACCACTGTAGGGTTAGTAAGGCCACCACCATAGTATACTGACCAACCACTGTAGGGTTAGTAAGGCCACCACCACCATAGTATACTGACCAACCACTGTAGGGTTAGTAAGGCCACCACCACCATAGTATACTGACCAACCACTGTAGGGTTAGTAAGGCCACCACCACCACCATAGTATACTGACCAACCACTGTAGGGTTAGTAAGGCCACCACCATAGTATACTGACCAACCACTGTAGGGTTAGTAAGGCCACCACCACCATAGTATACTGACCAACCACTGTAGGGTTAGTAAGGCCACCACCACCATAGTATACTGACCAACCACTGTAGGGTTAGTAAGGCCACCACCACCACCATAGTATACTGACCAACCACTGTAGGGTTAGTAAGGCCACCACCACCATAGTATACTGACCAACCACTGTAGGGTTAGTAAGGCCACCACCACCATAGTATACTGACCAACCACTGTAGGGTTAGTAAGGCCACCACCACCATAGTATACTGACCAACCACTGTAGGGTTAGTAAGGCCACCACCACCACCATAGTATACTGACCAACCACTGTAGGTTAGTAGGCCACCACCATAGTATACTGACCAACCACTGTAGGGTTAGTAAGGCCACCACCATAGTATACTGACCAACCACTGTAGGTTAGTAAGGCCACCACCATAGTATACTGACCAACCACTGTAGTGTTTAAGGCCACCACCACCACCACCATAGTATACTGACCACCACTGTAGGTTAGTAAGGCCACCACCACCTAGTATACTGACCAACCACTGTAGTTAGTAAGGCCACCACCACCACCATAGTATACTGACCAACCACTGTAGGGTTAGTAAGGCCACCACCACCATAGTATACTGACCAACCACTGTAGGGTTAGTAGGCCACCACCACCATAGTATACTGACCACCACTGTGGGTTAGTAAGGCCACCACCACCACCATAGTATACTGACCAACCACTGTAGGGTTAGTAAGGCCACCACCACCATAGTATACTGACCAACCACTGTAGGTTTAGTAAGGCCACCACCACCATAGTATACTGACCAACCACTGTAGGTTAGTAAGGCCACCACACCACCATAGTATACTGACCACCACTGTAGGTTAGTAAGGCCACCACCACCACCATAGTATACTGACCAACCACTGTAGGTTAGTAAGGCCACCACCACCATAGTATACTGACCAACCACTGTAGGGTTAGTAAGGCCACCACCACCATAGTATACTGACCAACCACTGTAGGGTTAGTAAGGCCACCACCACCACCATAGTATACTGACCAACCACTGTAGGGTTAGTAAGGCCACCACCCACCATAGTATACTGACCACCCACTGTAGGTTAGTAAGGCCACCACCCCATAGTATACTGACCAACCACTGTAGGGTTTAGTAAGGCCACACCACCACCATAGTATACTGACCAACCACTGTAGGTTAGTAAGGCCACCACCACCATAGTATACTGACCAACCACTGTAGGGTTAGTAAGGCCACCACCACCATAGTATACTGACAACCACTGTAGGGTTAGTAAGGCCACACCACCATAGTATACTGACCAACCACTGTAGGGTTAGTAAGGCCACCACCATAGTATACTGACCAACCACTGTAGGTTAGTAAGGCCACCACCACCATAGTATACTGACCAACCACTGTAGTGTTAGTAAGGCCACCACCACCATAGTATACTGACCAACCACTGTAGGTTAGTAAGCCACCACCACCATAGTATACTGACCAACCACTGTAGGGTTAGTAAGGCCACCACCACCACCATAGTATACTGACCAACCACTGTAGGTTAGTAAGGCCACCACCACCACCATAGTATACTGACCAACCACTGTAGGGTTAGTAAGGCCACCACCACCATAGTATACTGACCAACCACTGTAGGGTTAGTAAGGCCACCACCACCACCATAGTATACTGACCAACCACTGTAGGTTTAGTAAGGCCACCACCATAGTATACTGACCAACCACTGTAGGTTAGTAAGGCCACCACCACCACCATAGTATACTGACCAACCACTGTAGGTTAGTAAGGCCACCACCACCATAGTATACTGACCACCACTGTAGGTTAGTAAGGCCACCACACCACCATAGTATACTGACCAACCACTGTAGGTTAGTAAGGCACCACCACCATAGTATACTGACCAACCACTGTAGGGTTAGTAAGCCACCACCACCACCATAGTATACTGACCAACACTGTAGGGTTAGTAAGGCCACCACCACCACCAGTATACTGACCAACCACTGTAGGGTTAGTAAGGCCACCACCACCACCATAGTATACTGACCAACCACTGTAGGTTAGTAAGGCCACCACCACCATAGTATACTGACCAACCACTGTAGGTTTAGTAAGGCCACCACCACCATAGTATACTGACCAACCACTGTAGGGTTAGTAAGGCCACCACCACCATAGTATACTGACCAACCACTGTAGGGTTAGTAAGGCCACCACCACCATAGTACTGACCAACCACTGTAGGGTTAGTAAGGCCACCACCACCATAGTATACTGACCAACCACTGTAGGGTTAGTAAGGCCACCACCATAGTATACTGACCAACCACTGTAGGGTTAGTAAGGCCACCATAGTATACTACTGACCAACCACTGTAGGTTAGTAAGGGCCACCACCATAGTATACTGCCAACCACTGTAGGGTTAGTAAGGCACCACCACCACCATAGTATACTGACCAACCACTGTAGGGTTAGTAAGGCCACCACCACCATAGTATACTGACCAACCACTGTAGTGTTAGTAAGGCCACCACCACCACCATAGTATACTGACCAACCACTGTAGGTTAGTAAGGCCACCACCACCATAGTATACTGACCAACCACTGTAGGGTTAGTAAGGCCGCCACCACCATATTACTGACCAACCACTGTAGGGTTATAAGGCCACCACCACCACCATAGTATACTGACCAACCACTGTAGTGTTAAAGGCCACCACCACCACCATAGTATACTGACCAACCACTGTAGGTTTAAAGCCACCACCACCATAGTATACTGACCAACCACTGTAGGGTTAGTAAGGCCACCACCAATATAGTATACTGACCAACCACTGTAGGGTTAGTAAGGCCACCACCACCACCATAGTATACTGACCACCACTGTAGGGTTAGTAAGGCCACACCACCATAGTATACTGACCATCCACTGTAGGGTTAGTAAGGCCACCACCACCATAGTATACTGACCAACCACTGTAGGGTTAGTAAGGCCACCACCACCACCATAGTATACTGAATAACCACTGTAGGGTTAGTAAGGCCACCACCACCACCATAGTATACTGACCAACCACTGTAGGGTTAGTAAGGCCACCACCACCATAGTATACTGACCAACCACTGTAGGGTTAGTAAGGCCACCACCACCCATAGTATACTGACCAACCACTGTAGTGTTAGTAAGACCGCCACCACCATAGTATACTGACCAACCACTGTAGTGTTAGTAAGGCCACCACCACCATAGTATACTGACCAACCACTGTAGTGTTAGTAAGGCCACCACCATAGTATACTGACCAACCACTGTAGGGTTAGTAAGGCCACCACCACCATAGTATACTGACCAACCACTGTAGGGTTAGTAAGGCCACCACCATAGTATACTGATCAACCACTGTAGTGTTAGTAAGGCCACCACCACCACCATAGTATACTGACTAACCACTGTAGGGTTAGTAAGGCCACCACCACCACCATAGTATACTGACCAACCACTGTAGGGTTAGTAAGGCCACCACCACCATAGTATACTGACCAACCACTGTAGGGTTAGTAAGGCCACCACCACCACCATAGTATACTGACCAACCACTGTAGGGTTAGTAAGGCCGCCATCATAGTATACTGACCAACCACTGCAGGGTTAGTAAGGCCACCACCACCATAGTATACTGACCAACCACTGTAGGGTTAGTAAGGCCACCACCACCATAGTATACTGACCAACCACTGTAGGGTTATTAAGGCTACCACCACCATAGTATACTGACCAACCAGCAAGAAAACTTTAGTCCTGAACATAGCCCAGTACTGAAGTAAACCCTCAGTGTATACTCAAGAAGGGAGGGATACCTCTCGGTGTACCTCACGATATATATGCAATATTTTTTGCACACTTTTTATATATTTGCAATATTTCTTGCAATCTTATGATATATTTGCCAAACTTCTTGCACTTTTACGATATATTTACCGCACTTCTTGTACTCTAACTATACAGTTGCCACACTTCTTGTACTCTAACTATACAGTTGCCACACTTGTAGCACTCTAATGATACATTTGCCACACTTGTAGCACTCTAATGATACATTTGCCACACCTGTAGCACTCTAATGATACATTTGCCATACTTCTAACCTATCCACCACTGCCCCTGGATGGGGGGGACGAGGCTGTGCATGAAAAACAACCCAAATTCTGACGCTGGCTCATGGCAGGCGACGCTGGCTCATGGCAGGCGACGCTGGCTCATGGCAGGCGACGCTGGCTCATGGCAGGCGACGCTGGCTCATGGAAGGCGACGCTGGCTCATGGCAGGCGACGCTGGCTCATGGCAGGCGACGCTGGTTCATGGCAGGCGACGCTGGCTCATGGCAGGCGACGCTGGTTCATGGCAGGCGACGCTGGCTCATGGCAGGCGACGCTGGCTCATGGCAGGCGACGCTGGCTCATGGCAGGCGACGCTGGCTCATGGCAGGCGACGCTGGTTCATGGCAGGCGACGCTGGTTCATGGCAGGCGACGCTGGCTCCTGGCAGGCGACGCTGGTTCATGGCAGGCGACGCTGGCTCATGGCAGGCGACGCTGGCTCATGGCAGGCGACGCTGGCTCATGGCAGGCGACGCTGGCTCATGGCAGGCATATGTAAGTTACTTAGGTTAGAGATTGTACGTGTGGTCGTTCTCGAACCCATTGTTGATACACAGTGAACTGTGCAACTAGCTCATCAAGACTTGATTACTTCAATGAGTTTTGAGGTTCATCTCCTGAACCCATAATGCATAGGTAACATTTGCCACTAACTCCCACAGGAAGGATATGGGTTCCACTGCCGCCCACAGGATGGATATGGGTTCCACTGCCGCCCACAGGATGGATATGGGGTCCACTGCCGCCCACAGGATGGGTATGGGGTCCACTGCCGCCCACAGGATGGGTATGGGGTCCACTGCCGCCCACAGGATGGATATGTGGGTCCACTGCCACCCTCAGGAGGGATATTAGGTCCACTACGACCCACAGCATGGGTATTGGTCCTCTACCACCCACAGGATGCGGATGGAGTGCATAATAAATGAAGTAAACTAAAACTTAGACAGAATAAATATATTAGACAAGTTACTGAAAGACCCATTTTCTTTAAGAACCATCGTAATCTAAAAATCTGATAAAAGTATTAATGGCTAACATTGTCAACTACGAATGAATTATAAAATATACAAAAGAATTTATACTTGCTCTCTTTGCAGCTAAATAGGAGTTGCAAAGAAACAGTTCCTTGCACACTTCCTTGTCGTTTGTAGTAAATGTGTCTGCCCATATCCTCAGTTTCATTACCTATTCCTTCACTGTTGTTTTCCTCCTGATGTGGCTATGCAGCAGTTTGGGTCAAGTCTTTGCCTTGCTCGCTGTCATTTTCATTTCCTCTGCTATCTAGTGTCCTATTATTTCTATAGTTTCTCCACGCCCTTGTACTTAGTTGCTTTGCTAGCTTACATCTCTGATTAAACTATGGGTTAATCATCTGCATTTATGTTTTTTCCTTTTGGACTGGGACGAAATTGTCTGCTGCTTCCTTACACTTCTGTGTGAGGTAGTCCATCATGCCTTGAGCCGTCATTCCTCTGAGCTCTGTTTCCCAAGCTATATCAGTTAGGAATTTTCTTATTTCCTCATAATTTTCCTTCCGGAATGCTGGCCTTTTGTTTTCTGGTCCCTTCCTTGAGCACATTAACCCTTCTTCGACCAGATACTCAAACATCAGTTTGAGTTTGATCACAGTGATCACTGTGATCACTCATTCCCACGGGGCTTCGAGACCGATTTCCCTTATTTCTGAGTCGCCCAGCGTAAATACTAGATCGAGTCTTGCTGGTTCAATGTTGCCTCTAATTCTCGCTGGACCCTTGAAATGCTGACTTAAAAACTTTCTTGTCACCTCCAACAGTTTCGCTCTCCATGTTTGCTCACCTCCATGCGGTTCCTTGTTTTCCCAGTCTATCCTTCCGTGAAAAAAGTCTCCATTATGAGCAGATGGTATCGATTTTAACACACAGCAGCAGCTGCTCTTTCAATTATAGTGTTAACTGGCATGTTGTTTCTGTCATACTCTTGCCTGGGTCTTCTGTCATTTGGTGGTGGGGTATATGTCACTGCTACTACTACTCTTGGTCCTCCTATCGTCATGGGGCCTGTTATGAAGTCTCTGAACTCTTTGCAGCCTGGAATAACCATCTCCTCGAAACTCCATTTCTTTCTCAATGGTTGAGCCACTCCATCTCCTCCCCTTTCTTCCCTCACATTCGTTATTAGAGTGTAGTCCTGGAGAAAGACCGCATTCGTTATAATTCCTGAGAGTTTTGTTTCCGTGAGTTCAATTACATCCAGGTTCACTTCTTGTGCTCTTTCCCTAAGTTCACTTGCTTTGCTTGTAATCCCATCTATGTTTGAGTACATTACCTTGAAGCTGACTCACTTCTTTTCATCCTCAGTTTCTGTTGATTCCACTGGAGTTGGGGGGGGGCAAGGGGTGACCAGGGTGGAAGGGTCTAGGAAGGAGAACCTGGGGATCTGGGGTGTGAGGGGGGGCTGGGAGGATGTTGTACAAGGGGAGAGGGCATGTGGTGGGGGAGGGAGGTTACCGGTTGGGGAGCCTGGGGAAGGGGACAGGGAGGGAGGCGGTAGGGTAAGGAGAGCTTGGGGTGGGGAACTGGGAAGGGCATGGGCTGGAGAAACTGACGAGGCATGGGGTGCGGGAACAGGGAGGACCTGGGGACGGGGTTGGGGAAGAAGAAGGGCATTGGGCCAGGGGTCCGGGAGCATGGTCTGAAGAGGGACTTTACTGTCTGGGAAGGTGCAGGTGACTGGTGGGAGATGGCTGTGGGGTTGAATGATGAGAGGCTTCTGTTACATTCGTCTCTGGGGAATCTGGTCAGCTGGTGGGGGGATTCCCACTCCCCTCTGAGGTTCCTGGAGATACTGGGCCGAGTCCTGTGGCTCCCACATCCCAACCCTTTCTTTGCGTCTCCTCCTTGCTTCTGCACCTTCCTTCTCTCTTCTCTCGTCATGTCCCTTTGCAGAAAGACGTCCTTTTATCCCCCTAACTTCATACGTCTGCTGTTCCTTGATAGGATTTTCTCTTTTGTTGCCTCGTTCCTGAGCAAAACCTTATGTGGTAAAGTGGCACTGTGCCAGGTCTCCAGTAAATAGCTGGGGTAAAGTGGCACTGTGCCAGGTCTCCAGTAAATAGCTGGGGTAAAGTGGCACTGTGCCAGGTCTCTAGTAAATAGCTGGGGTAAAGTGGCACTGTGCCAGGTNGGTCTGTTAACGGTCAGTAACCCAGCCGCCTTGGCTTTTATATATGGTTGCTGCCAACAGTTCCGTCGTACCTACTTACGGCGATAGTGTGATCACTCGTTGATTTGCTGACTCTCGGTCACTCTCTCGCCTGGAGCTGAGGGCGAACTACGTAATCCGACGTCACGCCAGGGCTCCACGCCATTGGTTGACCACTTCATGGCCTCGCCGCTGGCCAATCAGCAAACGGCTGGCGTGGTTCCCACAATGCACCGCATCCTCCTCTCTTTGGCGGTAAAGCTCTCCTCCCTCCACCATATTTATTCTAGCAGAAAAGCCTAAAGCCACACAAGGGAGACATCTCTGTCCACGAGGCTACCCAGCCCGTGCTTCTTGCCCAGCTCCTGTGGCCAGGGAAGTTACGGGCTCACCATAGCCCGTGCTACTTGGAACTTGTTCCGAGTAGCTGAATCTATAACAACAACAACAAACAGCCTAAAGCCATTTTCAAAACCAACAAAAATCATAATTACATTCAGCCAACATCTCAGGCCTCTCCTTAAATGTACAAAATTCCTTCCCCATTCTTCCAGGTATATACAAATCAGGGTGTTATGACTCTTATAAGTGGGATATAGAGTAAAACGGGATTGCACACTGTAACAACATGCACATACGTTCCACAACAAATAGATGCTAGGAATGTTTTAACATCCATGATAAACAATATTATTAATGCACAGAGCAAGAGTTTCAGAGTCTCATTTGTATGGATACCCCCTCACATAGGTGTTGTCTAGCATGATAACATGGACATGGCAGCTAAAATTGCACGTGATAAGCCAGAAATTTAATTGGATATGGGCATTCCAATCTCTGCTGTAAGCGCCACAATATTTCCAGTAGACAACAACAGCCCCAACAGACGAGCAGACAACAACAGCCCCAACAGACGAGCAGACAACAACAGCCCCAACAGACCAGTAGACAACAACAGCACCAACAGACCAGCAGACAACAAGAGCCCCCAACAGACCAGTAGACAACAACAGCCCCAACAGACCAGCAGACAACAATAGCCCCAACAGACGAGCAGACAACAACAGCCCCAACAGCCGAGCAGACAACAACAGCCCCAACAGATGAGCAGACAACAACAGCCCCAACGGACCAGCAGACAACAACAGCCCCAACAGACCAGCAGACAACAACAGCCCCAACAGACCAGCAGACAACAACAGACCCAACAGACCAGCAGACAACAACAGCCCCAACAGCCGAGCAGACAACAACAGCCCCAACAGACCAGCAGACAACAACAGCCCCAACAGACCAGCAGATAACAACAGCCCCAACAGACCAGCAGACAACAAGAGCCCCCAACAGACCAGTAGACAACAACAGCCCCAACAGACCAGCAGACACCAACAGCCCCAACAGCCGAGCAGACAACAACAGCCCCAACAGCCGAGCAGACAACAACAGCCCCAACAGACCAGCAGACAACAACAGCCCCAACAGACCAGCAGACAACAACAGCCCCAACAGACGAGCAGACAACAACAGCCCCCAACAGACCAGTAGACAACAACAGCCCCAACAGACGAGCAGACAACAACAGCCCCCAACAGACCAGCAGACAACAACAGCCCCAACAGACCAGTAGACAACAACAGCCCCAACAGACCAGCAGACAACAACAGCCCCAACAGACCAGCAGACAACAACAGCCCCAACAGACCAGCAGACAACAACAGCCCCAACAGACCAGTAGACAACAACAGCCCCAACAGACCAGCAGACAACAACAGCCCCAACAGACCAGCAGACAACAACAGCCCCAACAGACCAGTAGACAACAACAGCCCCAACAGACCAGCAGACAACAACAGCCCCAACAGACCAGCAGACAACAACAGCCCCAACAGACCAGCAGACAACAACAGCCCCAACAGACAACAACAGCCCAACAGACCAGCAGACAACAACAGCCAAAACAGATGAGCAGACAAGAACAGCCCCAACAGTCGACAGACTGAGCTGGAGAGAGACCCCTGGAGAACCAGGGGAGGAATAGTGACAACAACAGACTGAGAGAGACCCCTGGAGAACCAGGGGGAGGAATAGTGACAACAACAGACTGAGAGAGACCCCTGGTGAACCAGGGGAGGAATAGTGACAACAACAGAGAAGGTAACAGGGACCAACAACGTAATCCTTTTTTTTCCGATCCAAAAACAGAGATTGGAGTAGGAACAGAAACTTAGACGATCCAGAGGCCCACTGGCGTCCAGACGACGACGACGACGACGCTGGAGGTGGAGAATGGAGTACCAGCCCCAGAGATAGTAACCAGCCGCCCAGAGGAAGACGACCCGACGGGAGGACGACCTGCCGAGACGGCGACGGACAAAACAGGAACTAGCCCATGCAGTTGTCTCAGAAGTTGACCAGACGGCCCAAGAATGATTAATGCTCAGAAAAGGACTCTCCTTTGTGGCAGAACCACCAACACGATGAGCACGGGAAACAGCAATAAACGACTCTCTCAACGATTTAGAAGCCAAAATTAATGTCTCCTGGTTGAAAGTGACGAGAGAGCTTAAGACAAACCTGCTAGGTTTACCAAAACACAATGCTAACATGCTCTCTCACTTTCCTACAGGTATGTGCACCCAAAAAACCCACCTGCACATCCAGAATGTGTGCAGGCGTGTGCTTGGCCTACACCCTAAGATAATGGAAGTGAGGACCAACCTGTTCACAGCTGTCCAAGAGAGACACAAGCCAAATATGACAGTAGAGGAAAAAGCCGCCCTAAAGAACCTGCAAACAGGGCTGACATAGTCATCAAACCAGCAGACAAAGGAGCAATGGTTGTAATATGAAAAACAGAGAATTACAGGAAGGAAATGATACGGCAACTGTTAGACAGGGGCACATACCAGCCAGTCCAGAACCAGTCCGTGGCCCTTAAGAATGCACAGATCAAGAGTAAGACCCTTGGTCGTAAAGTTTTACAGAAATGAAGACTCATGGACGGGATGCCAGGGAGGTCTACTCTGAGCGGAGATAAGAGATACTTTTCTTAACTTCCCATCGAAAGTCTCGGCTCTATACATCCTCGCGAATATCTTTAAAGAAAGGTTAGAAGCAACTGGCTCATGGCCAGGCCGGCCAGTAGTGAGTGGCTGGCAAGTGCCAACAAAACCTGTTGTCCTCAGGTGTACAGCTCTACTCACACCACTGTTGAAACTTCTCCCGGAACGACTGAAGGATACTACGGACTTCCTCATACGCCTGCGGAACTATAATGACCTTCTGCCACATGTCTATTTTCGATTGATGTAGTATCTTTGTACCCAAGTAACCCACAACGAGAGTAGCGACTTTTTTGACATAACCAAACCCAAGATCCAGCACGAACTTAAGGAGGCAGGTGTCTGAAGACCCCCGTCCAAAGAGCTCCTACAAGAGGCAATACTACAGGTCATGAGGGACACCATCATGACTTCCGACGGGAAACCTACAGACAGATTAATGGAACGGCGATTGGAAATATGGAAACATGGAAAAATAATAATATGGAAAAGATTGACTTGGAATTTTTTTTATCTTAGTAATGACGAGTTTGAAAAACTTTTTGATATAAGTAAAAATAATAACTTAGTTAATAATAACGGGAATGAGTTGTAAACTTTACTGATACTGATCTATATTGCGCTACCAGAGCATAGTGTTAGGGAGCTGAAAGTCTAATGTTGGATCTAAGAAATTGTTTGGAAAGTACAGATAGGTAAGTTCACCTAGATGAGTGGCTCACACGATCATCCACGCTCTCCCACACTTCTCTCACGCTCACTCACAAATAGTTAGCAAATATTTGAACTACTCCAACTAACGTAAAAGCCACACTTAACATGGAGTACAAACAGTCAATCTTTAAAGCTTAAATAGCAATGATGGAAGATACAGAACAATAGAAAGAAGAAGGTATCTCGCTGATACTTGACGGTGGTGTAGTTTATTCTCTGTGAACAGATCAATAAACTTGGTAACATTATAAGACAAACACAAAGATGACTATAAGTATTTAGTGTTCGCTTGATGCGTAAAGACCAGTGGTAGTTGTTATGATACGAAACAGTTGTAGGATGAAGTAGACTAGAGAAAGATGTCTTCAGTTCTTTGATACTATGTAAAACAGTAAAGATCCTGAAAGATTGAGTTGGTAAGATTTGTAACTCATAGAACACAAATTAAAGTTGAACTAATATATGGTCACAGTTGACTTAAAGTTTGACGTAAAGTCATATAGATTTGTTTGAATGATTTTGTTTGAGTAAACGAAAAGATAACTTAGTTATTTCGCAGTAAGATGACATAGTAAAATATTGTTAATAATAATAGTAAGTATCTGTTGTACACTTTACTAATTTATTGAACTACGATGCACTCCCGAGGTTAACGTATGGGAAGAGTGAGTAAAACTTTGATTTGAAAACGTACCATGCAACACCCAGGAAAAGAATGAAGGGTGAGGAGATTGTCAGGAATTTGAATGGAATGTATAGTTAGGCCTAGGGATGAGGGTCAAAGGTCATCAACGCTCATCTACTCACCTACTCTCGCTCTCATCACACTTGCTCACACTCATCGCGCGTGCACACTCACACACACTCGAGGAGTGGTACTGAAAACAAAAGGCTGGCATTCCGTAAGGGTAACTATGAGGAGATAAGAAGACTCCTAACAGATATAACATGGGATACAGAGCTCAGGGGAAAGACGGCCCAAGACATGATGGACTACGTCACGCAGAAATGCAAGGAGGCAGCAAACAAGTTTGTCCCAGTCCAAAAGGAAGACAACGAAATGAAGATGAGAAACCCATGGTTTAATCAGAGATGTAGGCTAGCTAAGCAGCAAAGTAAAAGGGCATGGACAAACTATAGGAATAACAGAACACTTGAGAGCAGAGAAAGATACCAGAGTGCCAGGAATGAATATGTCAGGATGAGAAGAGAGGCAGAAAGGCAATACGAAACTCAAAACTCAACCTAAATTGTTGCACAGCCACATCAGGAGAAAAACGAAAGTAAAGGAACAAGTAATGAAATTAAGGATCGGGGCAGAAAGATTCACTACAAACGATACGGAGGTGTGTGAGGAACTGAATAAGAAATTCCAGGAGGTCTTCACCTTTGAGCAAGGAGAAATTCCAGAGATAAGAGAGGGAATAGTTAACCAGGAACCACTGGAAGAGTTTGAGATTACCAATGAGGAAGTAAGGAAGTTCTTACTAAAGATGGATGTGACAAAGACTATAGGTCCAGATGGAATCTTCCCTTGGATACTAAAGGAAGGAGCAGAAGCACTGTGCTTACCACTCTCCATAGTGTATAACAAGTCACTGGCAACAGGGGAACTGGCAGAAATTTGGAAAGCAGCTAATGTTGTCCCGATATATATGAAAGGGGATAGACAGGAGGCACTGAACTGCAGGCCAGTGCCCCTAACCTGCATACCATGCAAACTATTGGAGAAGATTGTGCGAAGAAAGCTAGTGGAACATCTGGAGCAAAGGAACTTTGTAACACAGCATCAACATGGGTTCAGGGATGGGAAGTCCTGCCTGACAGGGTTAATTGAATTCTACGACCAGGCAACAAAAATCAGACAAGAAAGAGAGGGATGGGCAGACTGCATATTTTTGATTGCCAGAAAGCCTTTGATACAGTGCCACACACAAGAGGCTAGTGAAAAAGCTGGAGATGCAGGCTGGAGTGAAAGGGAAGGTACTCCGTTGGATAAGAGAGTTCCTAAGCAACAGAAGACAGAGTCACTGTGAGGGGTGAGGTCTCAGATTGGCGAGACGTCACAAGTGGAGTCCCGAAGGGGTCAGTCCTTGGACCTATTCTGTTTCTGATATATGATCTCCTGGAGGGTATAGACTCGTTTCTCTCAATGTTTTCAGATGACGCAAAAATTATGAGGAGGATTGAAACAGAGGAGGATAGTAAGAGGCTACAAGATGACCTAGACAGACTGAATGAATGGTCCAACAAATGGCTGCTCAAGTTCAACCCAAGTAAATGCAAAGTAATGATACTAGGCGGCGGAAACAGAAGGCCAGATACAGGATGCAGAATGGGAGATGAGGTACTTCATGAAACAGACAGAGAGAAAGATCTAGAGGTTGATATCACACCAAACCTGTCTCCTGAAGCCCCCCATAAAAAGAATTACGTCTGCGGCATATACGAGACTCCCTAACATCAGTTGGTTTAGTTCATTTATTATGCACCCCATACCCATCTTGTGGGCGGTAGTGGAAAGGGTTACAGAGGCACATAATGGGCTCAGGGACTGAATCTCACAATTCATTTAGCTAAGCAAGTTACAATCTTGATGAGCTAGTTACAAACTTTAATATAAGTCGTCATATCAACAATGGGTTCGAGATCGACCTCAAGTACAGGTTCTAAATTAAGCAACTGACATATGTGGAGAGCTAGTGTCACAATTTATATGTTTGTCCTGCACACCGCCCCACATCCAGCGGGCAGCGGTGGATAGGTTACAATCACTCAATTACTACCTACAGTTAGCAAACTGGGGATATTTGGCTAAAATTTCTGGTAGCAGATCATTTTGAATGAAATATTTACACATCGCTGGAACATTGGTTATAGAATTGTCTCTAAATTCACGTATCTTTTCGCACTCCATCACATAGTGACGGAGGGTGTGCGAATAATTTTGTTGACACAGTTTACATTTGGTCAGGTCTACATTAGCAGATAATGAGAATTCCCAGAGATACTTTTAACCGAGTCTAAGCCGAGCAGTAGTAACATCTAGAAGTCTGCAGTCCTAACATCAGAACAGCATTCAGGAACCTGGGTAAGGAATAATTCAGAATCTTGTATACCACATATGTAAGACCAATCCTGGAGTATGCGGCCCCAGCATGGAGCCCGTACCTTGTCAAGCACAAGACGAAGCTGGAAAAAGTTCAGAGGTATGCCACTAGACTAGTCCCGGAGCTAAGAGGCATGAGTTACGAGGAAAGGCTGCGAGAGATGCACCTTACGACACTGGAAGACAGAAGAGTAAGAGGAGACATGATCACAACCTACAAAATCCTCAGGGGTATTGATAGGGTAGACAAGGATAAACTATTCAACACTGGTGATAAGCGAACAAGGAGACACAGATAGAAACTGAGTACCCAAATGAGCCACAATGATGTTAGAAAGAACTTTTTCAGTGTCAGAGTAGTTAACAGATGGAAAGCATTAGGCAGTGATGTGGTGGAGGCTGACTCCATAAACAGTATTAAATGTAGATATGATAGAGCGCAGTAGGCTCAGGAATCTGTACATCAGTTGGTTGACAGTTGAGAGGCGGGACCATAGAGCCAAAGCTCAACTCCCGCAAGCACAATTAGGTGAGTACATCTGTATCATTAAGTGTAATAGTCAAACTATTGGAAAAAATAATTAAAACTAAGTGGGTAGAACACCCAGAGAGAAACGACATAATATCAGACAGACAGTTTGGTTTTCGATCTGGAAGATCCTGTATATCGAATTTACTCAATTTCTATGATCGAGCCAGAGAGATTTTACAGGAAAGGGATGGTTGGGTTGACTGCATCTCTCTGGACCTAAATAAAGGCCTTCGACAGAGTTCCACATAAGAGGTTGTTCTGGAAACTGGAACACATTGGGTGGGGGGGGGGGGGTGACAGGTAAGCTGCTATCATGGATGAAAAATTTTCTGATTGGTAAAAAAATGGGGGCAGTAATAAGAGGAAGGATACCGTACTGGAGTAGTAATAAGTCACAAGCGGAGTACCACAGGGTTCAGTTCTTGCACCGGTAATGTTCATTGTCTAATAAGAAGTATATGGAGCACTACTTGGCAAATGGAATTTAATGTAAATAAATGACATGTGATGGAATGTGGAATAGGAGAACATAGAAACCACACAACCTATAAATTATGTGGAAAATCTTTAAAGACTTCTGATAAAGAAAGAGATCTAGGGGTGGTTCTAGATAGAAAACTATCACCTGATGACCACATAAAGAACATTGTGTGAGGAGCCTATGCAACGCTTTCTAATTTCAGAATTGCTTTTAAATACATGTATGTCAAAATACTAAAGAAATAGTTAACGACTTTTGCTAGGCCAAAGCTAGAATATGCAGCGGTTGTATTGTGCCCCATATCTTAAGAAGCACATCAATAAACTAGAAAAGGTGCAAAGACATGCTAATAAGTGGCTCCCAGAACTGAAGGGTAAAAGCTACGAGGAGAGGTTAGAGGCATTAAATATGCAAAAACTAGAAGATAGAAGAAAAAGAAGAGATATGATCACTACATACAAAATAGTAACAGAAATTGATAAAATTCATAGGGAAGATTTCCTGAGACCAGGAACTTCAAGAACAAGAGGTCATAGATTTAAACTAACTAAACAAAGATGCCGAAGAAATATAAAAAAATTCACTTTTGCAAACAGAGTGGTAGACGGTTGGAACAAATTAGGTGAGGTGGTGGAGGCCAAAACCATCAGTAGTTGCATAGCGTTATATGAACAAGAGTGCTGGGAAGACAGGACACCATGAGCGTAGCTCTCATCCTGTAACTACACTTAAGTAGAGAAAAGAGGTCTGAGAGAGAACTCTATCAACATCAGGGGCCCGAGACTGTTCAACACGCTCCCGCTACACATAAGGGGCATAACTGGCAAACCCCTCACAGTGTTCAAGAGAGAACTGGATAGGCACCTCCAAAGGATACCTGATCAACCAGGCTGTGACTCATACGTCAGGCTGCGAGCAGCCGCGTCCAACAGCCTGGTTGATTAGTCCAGCAACCAGGAGGCCTGGTCGATGACCGGGCCGCGGGGACGCTAAGCCCCGGAAGCACCTCAAGGTATCCTCAAGGTAGGTAATTACACACACACACACACACCACACACACACACACACACACACACACACACACACACACACACACGTTTACACCCGTGTCCCACTAGGGACACAGGTGGAAATGAAGTACCCAAATGAGCCACAGAGATATTAGAAAGAAGTTTTTCAGTGTCAGAGTGGTTGACAAATGGAATGCATTAGGAAGTGATGTGGTGGAGGCTGACTCCATACACAGTTTCAAGTGTAGATATGATAGAGCCCAACAGGCTCAGGAACCTGTACACCTGTTGATTGACGGTTGAGAGGCAGGACCAAACAGCCAGAGCTCAACCACCGCAAACACAATTAGGCGAGTACACAAACACACACACACAGAAGCAGAGAGACAGTATGAAATGACATCGCATGTAAAGCCAAGACTCACCAAACTGCTTCACAGCCACATCAGGAGGAAACAACAGTGAAGGAACAAGTGATGAAACTGAGGATATACAGAGAATGACAAGAAGGAGAGTGAAAAAACTCAGATTCCAGGAGGTCTTTACAATAGAACAAGGAGAAGTCCCTGCACTAAATGAGGAGGCAAACCAAGCAACCTTGGAGAAATTTGACCTCACTAGTGATGAGGTCAAAAGGAATCTGATGGAGCTGAATGTGACAAAGGCTGTTGGGCCCGACAGAATCTCACCGTGGATATGAAAAGAAGGTGCAGAGGCACTAAGTGTGCCACTCTCTATGATGTATAACAGGTCTCGCAAAACAGGAGACCTACTGGAAAGCTAGAAGACAGCTAATGTAGTCCCAATATACGAAAAGGGTAATAGGCAAAAGGCGCTGAACTACAGTCAGTTTCCCTAACTTGTTTACCATGCAAGGTGATGGAGAATATCCTGAGAGAAAGGCTCGTAGAGCATCTGCAGGGAAATAGCTTTGTAACACACCACCAGCATGGGTTCAGATATGGTAAATCAATCCTCACAAGTTTAATAGTGTTACAGTCACTATGGACCAGTAACCGGGTTCTTGATGGATGAACCTTATTCGTTGTATCCGACCCCAAGTCGGTAGTTGCTTTCAAGGAATTGGCTAGATAATGCAATTGATTAATAAGGGAGAGATGAACAAAACAATATTCCCTTCATCAATATATTTACCATCACCATAAATAGATATATAAAAATGGAATATTACTCTACTTATGTACAAGTGTCGCTTTCACACAGGACACTCAAAACACACACAATGCAGAATTCGCCAATCCCAGTGTTCCACTGCACTCATTACCTTTTCCAACCATACTGGGAAACACTGGCGAGTTCACCTTTCCCGTGGGCCAGCGCACTGACAGTATCACGAGGTTCCAAAACCCCATGACCACTCTCCAGCCATTTGCTGGCAGAGAACCTCAGCCACATGCTGATTGGGGCCACAACACAATTGATACAGGGGTAGCGAACCCCTGGCAGAAGCCTCTAGCGACTGGCTAGCAACACTTCCCAACAGGCACCTCACTGTCGCCCGTTTCTCCCCTAAGCCAGTCCCGGGATGCGCCGATCTCTTCCAATACTACTTCAACAGCGGTTAACACACAGATCACACACACTTCAGATCTGCGGTGGCTTACTTAGTCGTCTTGCAGGACTAAGTCGGGAGAACGTAGGCTGCCCAAGGTAAACTGCCATCCTCAGTACGATTGCTGCTTCATGTCACTTCTGTGGACACAAACACGTCATCAGTTATATGGATGATCCTGGTGAAACCAAGAAGTAACACTTCCTCACTAGGGAGTTGACATTGTGCTCTGTAACACAACAGATGGCGCTGATCTTGAGCCGCCACCTCACCAGAGGTCATCGACAAGGACCTCTCTTGCTAGCCAGAGCAGGAAACCAGAGCCGTTTGCCACTATCACGCCACCACCAATAGATGGCATTGTCTATGGAGCATCTAAGTCTAGGGGAGTTTGAGTACAGACCCATAGATGGCATTGGAATTACCAGTCCATACTCAGACGGTGCTAACGAGTCCGTAACAAATAGAATTATATGACCAAGCAACACAAATTAGGCAAGAAAGAGAAGGGTGGGAAGACTGCATTTTCTTGGACTGACAGAAAGCCTTTGACACAGTACCTCACAAAAGGCTGTTACAAATGTTGGAGCAACAGGCAGGAGTAAAAGGTAAGGTGCGCCAGTGGATAAGGGAGTATCTAAGCAACAGGAAACAGCGAATAACTGTGAGGGGGGGGGGGAGACATCAGAGTGGCGAGATGTCACCAGCGGGGTTCCACAGGGCTATGTACTTGGACCCATCCGGTTTCTAATATATGTAAACGACCTTCCAGAGGGAATAGACTCATTCCTCTCAATGTTAGTTGATGATGCAAAAATTATGAGAAGAATCAAGACAGATGAAGATAGACAGAGACAACAGGACGACTTGGACAAACTGGCCGAATGGTCTATAAAATGGGTACTGAAGTTCAACACAGGAAAATGTAAAGTAATGAAATTAGGCGAAGAGGTCAGAAGGCTGAACACAATGTACCATCTGGGAGGTGAAATCCTGCAAGAGTAAAAGTGAGAGAAAGATATAGGGGTTGATATCACACTGAACCTGTTCCCAAAGGCCCAAATCAAAAGGATATCATCATCGGCATATGCTAGACTGGCCAACATAAGAACCTCCCTTAGAAACTTATGCAAGGAATCGTTCAGGACCTTGTATACCACTTATGTAAGACCAATCATGGAGTTTGCAGCTCCAGCCTGGAGTCCATACCTGGTTAAACACAAGACAAAGTTAGATAAGATACAGAGAAATGCCATCAGACTGGTCCCAGAACTGAGAGGTATGAGCTACGAGGAAAGGCTAAGGGAGCTGAACCTCACGTCCCTGGAAAACAGAAGAGTAAGGGGAGACCTGACAACCACCTACAAATTCTCAGGGGAATTGACAGGTGGACAAAGATAAAATCTTTAGCACGGGTGGAACATGAACAAAGGGACACAGGTGGTAACCTAGTACCCAAATGAGAAAAAAAAGAGACATTAGAAAGAATTTTTTCTGTGTCAGAACAGTTAACAAATGGAATGCATTAAGTAATGGTGTGGTGGAAGCTGACTTCAAACAGTTACAAATGTAGATATGATAGAGCCCAGTAGGCTCAGGAACCTGTATACCAGTTGATTGACAGTTGAGAGGCGAGACCAAAGAGCCACAGCTCAACCCCCGCAAGCACAACTAGGTAAGTACACACACACTACTCTCACACTTGTTCACACTCATCACTGTCATCACACTTGTTCACACTCATCACTTTCATCACACTTGTTCACACTCATCACTTTCATCACACTTGTTCACACTTGTTCACACTCATCACTTTCATCACACTTGTTCACACTCATCACTTTCATCACACTTTCATCACATTCTGAAATTACGTTAGTAAGAATTAATAAGGCAAGGCAAAATTTGAAAATACAATGATCTTTACTACGTCCAAAATACAATGATTTAAATTAAAATTGCTATGACAGAAAGCTATTTTACTACACCGAAAATATGGTGATTTAAATTAAATTTCTACGACAGAAAACTTTACTACGGCCAAAAATACAAGTAATCCATTAAATGTAAGTTGCCCAGTACAACCAGCCCAATACATCTAAGTGGGGTCATCCACTCCAGAGACTGGACCTCGGTGGTCATAAATCCCTGTTAGTGATACCAATGGTGCTATCACTAGGCGGTAAAACATCTGCTTATTACCTGCTTGACAGAGTTCTGGGAGTTCTTCTATTCCCCTTGCTACTGTTGTTCCGGCACAATACGGGCTCACCATAGCCCGTGCTACTTGGAACTATTTGTTCCAGGTAGCAAATCATTAACAACAAACAACTGTTCCGGCAATATTTCTTATACTCGCTGGGAGGACGTTGAACAACCGTGGACCTCTGATGTTTATACAGTGTTCTGTGATTATGCCTCTGGCACCCATGCTCTTCACTGATTCTATTGTGTATTTTCTTCCATATCGTTCACTCCAGTATGTTGTTATTTTAATGTGTAGATTTGGGACTTGGCCGTCCAGTATTTTCCACGTGTATATTAATTTATATCTCTTTCGCATGCTCTCTAGCAAGTGCATTTGGAGAACTTTGAGACGATCACAATAATTTACGTGCTTTATCGCGTCTATGACAGAAAGCTTTACTACAACCAAAAATAGATGGTTAGATGGTTTCATCAAAGGTTTCCCAAAACCAAAATTCCCCAAATCATCTAAAGTTCCCAAAAACATCTATGAATAAGTACATTAGAATGAATGGAACTTTACTACGAGCAAAATATGATTGTTTAAAACTAGTAAGACTGGGGCTCAAGAGCTAGAGTCTAAAACTATAGATGAGCTCCACACGACGACTCCCCGACGCTGAGACTCACGCACTTGGCTCGGCTCGCGCGCACTTCACGTTACGCTCATCCGTCTGTCATCCATCTCAGCCGATGGCGGGAGCCCCTTGTAGTCTCCATTTTCATACTACTCCCCCCACGCTCAGCTCCCACACAGGACCAGCTATGGGGGTGGTGCCTCCCCCACGCTCAATTTCTAGTGGTAGTAGAAATTGAAGCATAAAACGTGTACCGTCGTGATGGACGCAATGCAGCGTCCGTAGATTACTCTGAGGTTGGTATTCAAATTTTGTAATATCTCAACAAGTTAGACAAGAGGATTGAAACACTATAAAAGTTAGCTTTGACAGGTAGACGGAGTGAACCGGAGACGGATGACAGTAAGGAAAAGAATGGAGTATAACTGATGGAAGACTCTAAGGAACATGAACTAACCTCTGGTGAAGTTGAGGTCAACCCTCGGTGATGGAAAATGGCTTTACCTTTACCGTAGACCGGTACCGTAGACCTGGCGGCTTTCCTTACAAAATGTAAGGTAAAGCGGGTTAGAAAAATAGAAGTTGAGGTCATAGGAATAAAATCACCTTGGATGTCTGTAGCAATACAAGTGAGAAGAAACTATCTGTGTTACATTGTTGCAGGAAACAGTAAAGTTCCGGGTTTTGTGAACTTTGGGGTTCGGGCTTCGTGTACAAAAAATGGTGCGATAATAATGCCTTGGAACGTTAAATGGTTGAACAATAGAGCTGTGGACGCACATTATTATTATATTCTTCGAGAAAATACTGACTTGGTGTGAACAAAATCCTCCCTAGAACATATCTAAGCTGATAGAAGCCCACTGTGACCGACTTGGATAAGTTTACCATCTAAAAGTTTACCCTTCTTAAGAAAAATGTGATACTACAGTATTAATATTCCATCTAATACAATTGTCTGAACTAATCTTCAGTGTAATTTATATCAAAACATTATTAAAAACATATTTTAACATTTGTTATGTCAGTGTTAGTTGGGATTCCAGAGGTTATCTCTCTTAAAAGAAACAGAAGAGTAGATATGCTTGGATGTATTGACCACGTTAGGAAATTTCTTAATATTTGCTGCCGCAGGACAGACGAAGCACGAGACCTCAAGCTCATGACATTATTAAGACGATATAGAACAAGAAATATAATATTGTGAGATCAAAGTTGTTGATAACATTTCTAGAAAATAATAATTTGAATTGTGGGTGAAAATATACAAAATATAAAGAATGGAAACGAACGTGTTGGACTATTTAGTGTTGGGCTAAGGCCTTTCAACCACTGTAGGGTTAGTAAGGCCACCACCACCACCATAGTATACTGACCAACCACTGTAGGGTTAGTAAGGACCACCATAGTATACTGACCAACCACTGTAGGGTTAGTAAGGCCGCCACCACCATAGTATACTGACCAACCACTGTAGGGTTAGTAAGGCCACCACCATAGTATACTGACCAACCACTGTAGGGTTAGTAAGGCCACCACCACCATAGTATACTGACCAACCACTGTAGGGTTAGTAAGGTATACCATAGTATACTGATCAACCACTGTAGGGTTAGTAAGGCCACCACCATAGTATACTGACCAACCACTGTAGGGTTAGTAAGGTATACCATAGTATACTGATCAACCACTGTAGGGTTAGTAAGGCCACACCACCATAGTATACTGACCAACCACTGTAGGGTTAGAAGGGCCACCCCAGTATACTGACCAACCACTGTAGGGTTAGTAAGGCCCCACCATAGTATACTGATCAACCACTGTAGGTTAGTAAGGCCACCACCATAGTATACTGATCAACCACTGTAGGGTTAGTAAGGCCACCACCATAGTATACTGACCAACCACTGTAGGGTTAGTAAGGCCACCACCATAGTATACTGAACAACATTGTAGGGTTAATAAGGCCGCCACCACCATAGTATACTGACCAACCACTGTAGGGTTAGAAGGGCCACCACCATAGTATACTGACCAACCACTGTAGGGTTAGTAAGGCCACCACCATAGTATACTGATCAACCACTGTAGGGTTAGTAAGGCCGCCACCATAGTATACTGATCAACCACTGTAGGGTTAGTAAGGCCACCACCATAGTATACTGATCAACCACTGTAGGGTTAGTAAGGCCGCCACCACCATAGTATACTGACCAACCACTGTAGGGTTAGTAAGGCCACCACCACCATAGTATACTGACCAACCACTGTAGGGTTAGTAAGACCACCACCCCCACCATAGTATACTGACAAAACAACTGTAGGGTAGTAAGGCCACCACCACCATAGTATACTGACCAACAACTGTAGTGTTAGTAAGGCCACCACCACCACC
>WNGS01163061.1:71466-103399 GCA_020271785.1 Procambarus virginalis | reverse complement strand
TAGTAAGGCCACCACCACCATAGTATACTGACCACCACTGTAGGTTAGTAAGGCCACCACCACCATAGTATACTGACCAACCACTGTAGGGTTAGTAAGGCCACCACCACCATAGTATACTGACCAACCACTGTAGGGTTAGTAAGGCCACCACCACCATAGTATACTGACCAACCACTGTAGGGTTAGTAAGGCCACCACCATAGTATACTGACCAACCACTGTAGGGTTAGTAAGGCACCACCACCATAGTATACTGACCAACCACTGTAGGGTTAGTAAGGCCACCACCATAGTATACTGACCAACCACTGTAGGGTTAGTAAGGCCACCACCATAGTATACTGACCAACCACTGTAGGGTTAGTAAGGCCACCACCACCATAGTATACTGACCAACCACTGTAGGGTTAGTAAGGCCCCACACCACCATAGTATACTGACCAACCACTGTAGGTTAGTAAGCCACCACCACCATAGTATACTGACCAACCACTGTAGGGTTAGTAAGCCACCACCACCATAGTATACTGACCAACCACTGTAGGGTTAGTAAGGCCACCACCACACATAGTATACTGACCAACCACTGTAGGGTTAGTAAGGCCACCACCACCATAGTATACTGACCAACCACTGTAGGGTTAGTAAGGCCACCACCACCATAGTATACTGACCAACCACTGTAGGGTTAGTAAGGCCACCACCACCATAGTATACTGACCAACCACTGTAGGGTTAGTAAGGCCACCACCACCATATAGTATACTGACCAACCACTGTAGGGTTAGTAAGGCCACCACCACCATAGTATACTGACCAACCACTGTAGGGTTAGTAAGGCCACCACCACCATAGTATACTGACCAACCACTGTAGGTTAGTAAGGCCACCACCACCATAGTATACTGACCAACCACTGTAGGGTTAGTAAGGCCACCACCACCATAGTATACTGACCAACCACTGTAGGGTTAGTAAGGCCACCACCACCATAGTATACTGACCAACCACTGTAGGGTTAGTAAGGCCACCACCATAGTATACTGACCAACCACTGTAGGGTTAGTAAGGCCACCACCACCATAGTATACTGACCAACCACTGTAGGGTTAGTAAGCCCACCACCATAGTATACTGACCAACCACTGTAGGGTTAGTAAGGCCACCACCACCATAGTATACTGACCAACCACTGTAGGGTTAGTAAGGCCACCACCACCATAGTATACTGACCAACCACTGTAGGGTTAGTAAGGCCACCACCACCATAGTATACTGACCAACCACTGTAGGGTTAGTAAGGCCACCACCATAGTATACTGACCAACCACTGTAGGGTTAGTAAGGCCACCACCATAGTATACTGACCAACCACTGTAGGGTTAGTAAGGCCACCACCATAGTATACTGACCAACCACTGTAGGGTTAGTAAGGCCACCACCACCATAGTATACTGACCAACCACTGTAGGGTTAGTAAGGCCACACCACCATAGTATACTGACCAACCACTGTAGGGTTAGTAAGGCCACCACCACCATAGTATACTGACCAACCACTGTAGGGTTAGTAAGGCCACCACCATAGTATACTGACCACCACTGTAGGGTTAGTAAGGCCACCACACCATAGTATACTGACCAACCACTGTAGGGTTAGTAAGGCCACCACCATAGTATACTGACCAACCACTGTAGGGTTAGTAAGGCCACCACACCATAGTATACTGACCAACCACTGTAGGGTTAGTAAGGCCACCACCATAGTATACTGACCAACCACTGTAGGGTTAGTAAGGCCACCACCACCATAGTATACTGACCAACCACTGTAGGGTTAGTAAGGCCACCACCATAGTATACTGACCAACCACTGTAGGGTTAGTAAGGCCACCACCACCATAGTATACTGACCAACCACTGTAGGGTTAGTAAGGCCACCACCACCATAGTATACTGACCAACCACTGTAGGGTTAGTAAGGCCACCACCACCATAGTATACTGACCAACCACTGTAGGGTTAGTAAGGCCACCACCACCACCATAGTATACTGACCAACCACTGTAGGGTTAGTAAGGCCACCACCACCATAGTATACTGACCAACCACTGTAGGGTTAGTAAGGCCACCACCACCATAGTATACTGACCAACCACTGTAGGGTTAGTAAGGCCACCACCACCATAGTATACTGACCAACCACTGTAGGGTTAGTAAGGCCACCACCACCATAGTATACTGACCAACCACTGTAGGGTTAGTAAGGCCACCACCACCATAGTATACTGACCAACCACTGTAGGGTTAGTAAGGCCACCACCACCATAGTATACTGACCAACCACTGTAGGGTTAGTAAGGCCACCACCACCACCATAGTATACTGACCAACCACTGTAGGGTTAGTAAGGCCACCACCACCACCATAGTATACTGACCAACCACTGTAGGGTTAGTAAGGCCACCACCACCATAGTATACTGACCAACCACTGTAGGGTTAGTAAGGCCACCACCACCACCATAGTATACTGACCAACCACTGTAGGGTTAGTAAGGCCACCACCACCATAGTATACTGACCAACCACTGTAGGGTTAGTAAGGCCACCACCACCATAGTATACTGACCAACCACTGTAGGGTTAGTAAGGCCACCACCATAGTATACTGACCAACCACTGTAGGGTTAGTAAGGCCACCACCACCATAGTATACTGACCAACCACTGTAGGGTTAGTAAGGCCACCACCACCATAGTATACTGACCAACCACTGTAGGGTTAGTAAGGCCACCACCATAGTATACTGACCAACCACTGTAGGGTTAGTAAGGCCACCACCATAGTATACTGACCAACCACTGTAGGGTTAGTAAGGCCACCACCACCATAGTATACTGACCAACCACTGTAGGGTTAGTAAGGCCACCACCACCATAGTATACTGACCAACCACTGTAGGGTTAGTAAGGCCACCACCATAGTATACTGACCAACCACTGTAGGGTTAGTAAGGCCACCACCACCATAGTATACTGACCAACCACTGTAGGGTTAGTAAGGGCCACCACCATAGTATACTGACCAACCACTGTAGGGTTAGTAAGGCCACCACCACCATAGTATACTGACCAACCACTGTAGGGTTAGTAAGGCCACCACCACCATAGTATACTGACCAACCACTGTAGGGTTAGTAAGGCCACCACCATAGTATACTGACCAACCACTGTAGGGTTAGTAAGGCCACCACCACCATAGTATACTGACCAACCACTGTAGGGTTAGTAAGGCCACCACCACCATAGTATACTGACCAACCACTGTAGGGTTAGTAAGGCCACCACCACCATAGTATACTGACCAACCACTGTAGGGTTAGTAAGGCCACCACCATAGTATACTGACCAACCACTGTAGGGTTAGTAAGGCCACCACCACCATAGTATACTGACCAACCACTGTAGGGTTAGTAAGGCCACCACCATAGTATACTGACCAACCACTGTAGGGTTAGTAAGGCCACCACCACCATAGTATACTGACCAACCACTGTAGGGTTAGTAAGGCCACCACCATAGTATACTGACCAACCACTGTAGGGTTAGTAAGGCCACCACCACCATAGTATACTGACCAACCACTGTAGGGTTAGTAAGGCCACCACCACCACCATAGTATACTGACCAACCACTGTAGGGTTAGTAAGGCCACCACCACCATAGTATACTGACCAACCACTGTAGGGTTAGTAAGGCCACCACCACCACCATAGTATACTGACCAACCACTGTAGGGTTAGTAAGGCCACCACCACCATAGTATACTGACCAACCACTGTAGGGTTAGTAAGGCCACCACCACCATAGTATACTGACCAACCACTGTAGGGTTAGTAAGGCCACCACCACCATAGTATACTGACCAACCACTGTAGGGTTAGTAAGGCCACCACCATAGTATACTGACCAACCACTGTAGGGTTAGTAAGGCCACCACCACCATAGTATACTGACCAACCACTGTAGGGTTAGTAAGGCCACCACCATAGTATACTGACCAACCACTGTAGGGTTAGTAAGGCCACCACCACCACCATAGTATACTGACCAACCACTGTAGGGTTAGTAAGGCCACCACCACCATAGTATACTGACCAACCACTGTAGGGTTAGTAAGGCCACCACCATAGTATACTGACCAACCACTGTAGGGTTAGTAAGGCCACCACCACCATAGTATACTGACCAACCACTGTAGGGTTAGTAAGGCCACCACCACCATAGTATACTGACCAACCACTGTAGGGTTAGTAAGGCCACCACCACCATAGTATACTGACCAACCACTGTAGGGTTAGTAAGGCCACCACCACCATAGTATACTGACCAACCACTGTAGGGTTAGTAAGGCCACCACCACCATAGTATACTGACCAACCACTGTAGGGTTAGTAAGGCCACCACCACCATAGTATACTGACCAACCACTGTAGGGTTAGTAAGGCCACCACCACCATAGTATACTGACCAACCACTGTAGGGTTAGTAAGGCCACCACCACCATAGTATACTGACCAACCACTGTAGGGTTAGTAAGGCCACCACCACCATAGTATACTGACCAACCACTGTAGGGTTAGTAAGGCCACCACCATAGTATACTGACCAACCACTGTAGGGTTAGTAAGGCCACCACCACCATAGTATACTGACCAACCACTGTAGGGTTAGTAAGGCCACCACCACCATAGTATACTGACCAACCACTGTAGGGTTAGTAAGGCCACCACCACCATAGTATACTGACCAACCACTGTAGGGTTAGTAAGGCCACCACCACCATAGTATACTGACCAACCACTGTAGGGTTAGTAAGGCCACCACCACCATAGTATACTGACCAACCACTGTAGGGTTAGTAAGGCCACCACCACCACCATAGTATACTGACCAACCACTGTAGGGTTAGTAAGGCCACCACCACCATAGTATACTGACCAACCACTGTAGGGTTAGTAAGGCCACCACCACCATAGTATACTGACCAACCACTGTAGGGTTAGTAAGGCCACCACCACCATAGTATACTGACCAACCACTGTAGGGTTAGTAAGGCCACCACCACCATAGTATACTGACCAACCACTGTAGGGTTAGTAAGGCCACCACCACCATAGTATACTGACCAACCACTGTAGGGTAGTAGTAAGGCCACCACCATAGTATACTGACCAACCACTGTAGGGTTAGTAAGGCCACCACCACCACCATAGTATACTGACCAACCACTGTAGGGTTAGTAAGGCCACCACCACCATAGTATACTGACCAACCACTGTAGGGTTAGTAAGGCCACCACCACCACCATAGTATACTGACCAACCACTGTAGGGTTAGTAAGGCCACCACCACCATAGTATACTGACCAACCACTGTAGGGTTAGTAAGGCCACCACCACCATAGTATACTGACCAACCACTGTAGGGTTAGTAAGGCCACCACCACCACCATAGTATACTGACCAACCACTGTAGGGTTAGTAAGGCCACCACCACCATAGTATACTGACCAACCACTGTAGGGTTAGTAAGGCCACCACCACCATAGTATACTGACCAACCACTGTAGGGTTAGTAAGGCCACCACCACCATAGTATACTGACCAACCACTGTAGGGTTAGTAAGGCCACCACCACCATAGTATACTGACCAACCACTGTAGGGTTAGTAAGGCCACCACCACCACCATAGTATACTGACCAACCACTGTAGGGTTAGTAAGGCCACCACCATAGTATACTGACCAACCACTGTAGGGTTAGTAAGGCCACCACCACCACCATAGTATACTGACCAACCACTGTAGGGTTAGTAAGGCCACCACCACCATAGTATACTGACCAACCACTGTAGGGTTAGTAAGGCCACCACCACCACCATAGTATACTGACCAACCACTGTAGGGTTAGTAAGGCCACCACCACCATAGTATACTGACCAACCACTGTAGGGTTAGTAAGGCCACCACCACCACCATAGTATACTGACCAACCACTGTAGGGTTAGTAAGGCCACCACCATAGTATACTGACCAACCACTGTAGGGTTAGTAAGGCCACCACCACCACCATAGTATACTGACCAACCACTGTAGGGTTAGTAAGGCCACCACCATAGTATACTGACCAACCACTGTAGGGTTAGTAAGGCCACCACCATAGTATACTGACCAACCACTGTAGGGTTAGTAAGGCCACCACCACCATAGTATACTGACCAACCACTGTAGGGTTAGTAAGGCCACCACCATAGTATACTGACCAACCACTGTAGGGTTAGTAAGGCCACCACCATAGTATACTGACCAACCACTGTAGGGTTAGTAAGGCCACCACCATAGTATACTGACCAACCACTGTAGGGTTAGTAAGGCCACCACCACCACCATAGTATACTGACCAACCACTGTAGGGTTAGTAAGGCCACCACCACCATAGTATACTGACCAACCACTGTAGGGTTAGTAAGGCCACCACCACCACCATAGTATACTGACCAACCACTGTAGGGTTAGTAAGGCCACCACCATAGTATACTGACCAACCACTGTAGGGTTAGTAAGGCCACCACCACCACCATAGTATACTGACCAACCACTGTAGGGTTAGTAAGGCCACCACCACCACCATAGTATACTGACCAACCACTGTAGGGTTAGTAAGGCCACCACCATAGTATACTGACCAACCACTGTAGGGTTAGTAAGGCCACCACCACCATAGTATACTGACCAACCACTGTAGGGTTAGTAAGGCCACCACCACCACCATAGTATACTGACCAACCACTGTAGGGTTAGTAAGGCCACCACCACCATAGTATACTGACCAACCACTGTAGGGTTAGTAAGGCCACCACCATAGTATACTGACCAACCACTGTAGGGTTAGTAAGGCCACCACCACCACCATAGTATACTGACCAACCACTGTAGGGTTAGTAAGGCCACCACCATAGTATACTGACCAACCACTGTAGGGTTAGTAAGGCCACCACCACCATAGTATACTGACCAACCACTGTAGGGTTAGTAAGGCCACCACCACCATAGTATACTGACCAACCACTGTAGGGTTAGTAAGGCCACCACCATAGTATACTGACCAACCACTGTAGGGTTAGTAAGGCCACCACCACCATAGTATACTGACCAACCACTGTAGGGTTAGTAAGGCCACCACCACCATAGTATACTGACCAACCACTGTAGGGTTAGTAAGGCCACCACCACCATAGTATACTGACCAACCACTGTAGGGTTAGTAAGGCCACCACCACCATAGTATACTGACCAACCACTGTAGGGTTAGTAAGGCCACCACCACCATAGTATACTGACCAACCACTGTAGGGTTAGTAAGGCCACCACCACCATAGTATACTGACCAACCACTGTAGGGTTAGTAAGGCCACCACCATAGTATACTGACCAACCACTGTAGGGTTAGTAAGGCCACCCACCACCATAGTATACTGACCAACCACTGTAGGGTTAGTAAGGCCACCACCACCATAGTATACTGACCAACCACTGTAGGGTTAGTAAGGCCACCACCATAGTATACTGACCAACCACTGTAGGGTTAGTAAGGCCACCACCACCACCATAGTATACTGACCAACCACTGTAGGGTTAGTAAGGCCACCACCACCATAGTATACTGACCAACCACTGTAGGGTTAGTAAGGCCACCACCACCACCATAGTATACTGACCAACCACTGTAGGGTTAGTAAGGCCACCACCATAGTATACTGACCAACCACTGTAGGGTTAGTAAGGCCACCACCATAGTATACTGACCAACCACTGTAGGGTTAGTAAGGCCACCACCACCATAGTATACTGACCAACCACTGTAGGGTTAGTAAGGCCACCACCATAGTATACTGACCAACCACTGTAGGGTTAGTAAGGCCACCACCACCATAGTATACTGACCAACCACTGTAGGGTTAGTAAGGCCACCACCACCATAGTATACTGACCAACCACTGTAGGGTTAGTAAGGCCACCACCACCATAGTATACTGACCAACCACTGTAGGGTTAGTAAGGCCACCACCATAGTATACTGACCAACCACTGTAGGGTTAGTAAGGCCACCACCACCATAGTATACTGACCAACCACTGTAGGGTTAGTAAGGCCACCACCATAGTATACTGACCAACCACTGTAGGGTTAGTAAGGCCACCACCACCATAGTATACTGACCAACCACTGTAGGGTTAGTAAGGCCACCACCACCATAGTATACTGACCAACCACTGTAGGGTTAGTAAGGCCACCACCATAGTATACTGACCAACCACTGTAGGGTTAGTAAGGCCACCACCACCATAGTATACTGACCAACCACTGTAGGGTTAGTAAGGCCACCACCACCATAGTATACTGACCAACCACTGTAGGGTTAGTAAGGCCACCACCACCATAGTATACTGACCAACCACTGTAGGGTTAGTAAGGCCCACCACCATAGTATACTGACCAACCACTGTAGGGTTAGTAAGGCCACCCACCATAGTATACTGACCAACCACTGTAGGGTTAGTAAGGCCACCACCATAGTATACTGACCAACCACTGTAGGGTTAGTAAGGCCACCACCATAGTATACTGACCAACCACTGTAGGGTTAGTAAGGCCACCACCATAGTATACTGACCAACCACTGTAGGGTTAGTAAGGCCACCACCACCATAGTATACTGACCAACCACTGTAGGGTTAGTAAGGCCACCACCACCATAGTATACTGACCAACCACTGTAGGGTTAGTAAGCCACCACCACCACCATAGTATACTGACCAACCACTGTAGGGTTAGTAAGGCCACCACCACCTAGTATACTGACCAACCACTGTAGGGTTAGTAAGGCCACCACCACACCATAGTATACTGACCAACCACTGTAGGGTTAGTAAGGCCACCACCACCATAGTATACTGACCAACCACTGTAGGGTTAGTAAGGCCACCACCACCACCATAGTATACTGACCAACCACTGTAGGGTTAGTAAGGCCACCACCACCATAGTATACTGACCAACCACTGTAGGGTTAGTAAGGCCACCACCATAGTATACTGACCAACCACTGTAGGGTTAGTAAGGCCACCACCACCATAGTATACTGACCAACCACTGTAGGGTTAGTAAGGCCACCACCACCATAGTATACTGACCAACCACTGTAGGGTTAGTAAGGCCCCACCACCATAGTATACTGACCAACCACTGTAGGGTTAGTAAGGCCACCACCACCATAGTATACTGACCAACCACTGTAGGGTTAGTAAGGCCACCACCACCATAGTATACTGACCAACCACTGTAGGGTTAGTAAGGCACCACCACCATAGTATACTGACCAACCACTGTAGGGTTAGTAAGGCCACCACCACCATAGTATACTGACCAACCACTGTAGGGTTAGTAAGGCCACCACCACCATAGTATACTGACCAACCACTGTAGGGTTAGTAAGGCCACCACCATAGTATACTGACCAACCACTGTAGGGTTAGTAAGGCCACCACCACCATAGTATACTGACCAACCACTGTAGGGTTAGTAAGGCCACCACCACCATAGTATACTGACCAACCACTGTAGGGTTAGTAAGGCCACCACCACCATAGTATACTGACCAACCACTGTAGGGTTAGTAAGGCCACCACCACCACCATAGTATACTGACCAACCACTGTAGGGTTAGTAAGGCCACCACCACCATAGTATACTGACCAACCACTGTAGGGTTAGTAAGGCCACCACCACCACCATAGTATACTGACCAACCACTGTAGGGTTAGTAAGGCCACCACCACCATAGTATACTGACCAACCACTGTAGGGTTAGTAAGGCCACCACCATAGTATACTGACCAACCACTGTAGGGTTAGTAAGGCCACCACCACCATAGTATACTGACCAACCACTGTAGGGTTAGTAAGGCCACCACCACCATAGTATACTGACCAACCACTGTAGGGTTAGTAAGGCCACCACCACCATAGTATACTGACCAACCACTGTAGGGTTAGTAAGGCCACCACCACCATAGTATACTGACCAACCACTGTAGGGTTAGTAAGGCCACCACCACCATAGTATACTGACCAACCACTGTAGGGTTAGTAAGGCCACCACCACCATAGTATACTGACCAACCACTGTAGGGTTAGTAAGGCCACCACCATAGTATACTGACCAACCACTGTAGGGTTAGTAAGGCCACCACCACCACCATAGTATACTGACCAACCACTGTAGGGTTAGTAAGGCCACCACCACCATAGTATACTGACCAACCACTGTAGGGTTAGTAAGGCCACCACCACCATAGTATACTGACCAACCACTGTAGGGTTAGTAAGGCCACCACCATAGTATACTGACCAACCACTGTAGGTTAGTAAGGCCGCCACCACCACCATAGTATACTGACCAACCACTGTAGGGTTAGTAAGGCCACCACCACCACCATAGTATACTGACCAACCACTGTAGGGTTAGTAAGGCCACCACCATAGTATACTGACCAACCACTGTAGGTTAGTAAGGCCACCACCACCACCATAGTATACTGACCAACCACTGTAGGGTTAGTAAGGCCACCACCACCATAGTATACTGACCAACCACTGTAGGGTTAGTAAGGCCACCACCACCATAGTATACTGACCAACCACTGTAGGGTTAGTAAGGCCCCACCACCACCATAGTATACTGACCAACCACTGTAGGGTTAGTAAGGCCACCACCACCACCTATACTGACCAACCACTGTAGGGTTAGTAAGGCCACCACCCCACCATAGTATACTGACCAACCACTGTAGGGTTAGTAAGGCCCCACCACCATAGTATACTGACCAACCACTGTAGGGTTAGTAAGGCCACCACCACCATAGTATATACTGACCACCACTGTAGGGTTAGTAAGGCCACCACCACCATAGTATACTGACCAACCACTGTAGGGTTAGTAAGGCCACCACCACCATAGTATACTGACCAACCACTGTAGGGTTAGTAAGGCCACCACCACCATAGTATACTGACCAACCACTGTAGGTTAGTAAGGCCACCACCATATTATACTGACCAACCACTGTAGGTTAGTAAGGCCCCACCACCACCATAGTATACTGACCAACCACTGTAGGGTTAGTAAGGCCCCCCACCACCATAGTATACTGACCAACCACTGTAGGGTTAGTAAGGCCACCACCACCATAGTATACTGACCAACCACTGTAGGGTTAGTAAGGCCACCACCACCATAGTATACTGACCAACCACTGTAGGGTTAGTAAGGCCACCACCACCATAGTATACTGACCAACCACTGTAGGGTTAGTAAGGCCACCACCACCATAGTATACTGACCAACCACTGTAGGGTTAGTAAGGCACCACCACCATAGTATACTGACCAACCACTGTAGGGTTAGTAAGGCCACCACCATAGTATACTGACCAACCACTGTAGGGTTAGTAAGGCCACCACCATAGTATACTGACCAACCACTGTAGGTTAGTAAGGCCCCCACCATAGTATACTGACCAACCACTGTAGGGTTAGTAAGGCCACCACCACCATAGTATACTGACCAACCACTGTAGGGTTAGTAAGGCCACCACCACCATAGTATACTGACCAACCACTGTAGGGTTAGTAAGGCCACCACCACCATAGTATACTGACCAACCACTGTAGGGTTAGTAAGGCCACCACCACCATAGTATACTGACCAACCACTGTAGGGTTAGTAAGGCCACCACCACCATAGTATACNAGGCCACCACCATAGTATACTGACCAACCACTGTAGGGTTAGTAAGGCCACCACCACCATAGTATACTGACCAACCACTGTAGGGTTAGTAAGGCCACCACCATAGTATACTGACCAACCACTGTAGGGTTAGTAAGGCCACCACCACCATAGTATACTGACCAACCACTGTAGGGTTAGTAAGGCCACCACCATAGTATACTGACCAACCACTGTAGGTTAGTAAGGCCACCACCACCACCATAGTATACTGACCAACCACTGTAGGGTTAGTAAGGCCCCCACCACCATAGTATACTGACCAACCACTGTAGGGTTAGTAAGGCCACCACCACCACCATAGTATACTGACCAACCACTGTAGGGTTAGTAAGGCCACCACCACCATAGTATACTGACCAACCACTGTAGGGTTAGTAAGGCCACCACCCACCATAGTATACTGACCAACCACTGTAGGGTTAGTAAGGCCACCACCACCACCATAGTATACTGACCAACCACTGTAGGTTAGTAAGGCCACCACCATAGTATACTGACCAACCACTGTAGGGTTAGTAAGGCCACCCCCACCACCACCACCATAGTATACTGACCAACCACTGTAGGGTTAGTAAGGCCACCACCACCATAGTATACTGACCAACCACTGTAGGGTTAGTAAGGCCACCACCACCACATAGTATACTGACCAACCACTGTAGGGTTAGTAAGGCCACCACCACCATAGTATACTGACCAACCACTGTAGGGTTAGTAAGGCCACCACCACCATAGTATACTGACCAACCACTGTAGGGTTAGTAAGGCCACCACCACCATAGTATACTGACCAACCACTGTAGGGTTAGTAAGGCCACCACCACCACATAGTATACTGACCAACCACTGTAGGGTTAGTAAGGCCACCACCACCATAGTATACTGACCAACCACTGTAGGGTTAGTAAGGCCACCACCACCACCATAGTATACTGACCAACCACTGTAGGGTTAGTAAGGCCACCACCACCATAGTATACTGACCAACCACTGTAGGGTTAGTAAGGCCACCACCACCATAGTATACTGACCAACCACTGTAGGGTTAGTAAGGCCACCACCACCACCATAGTATACTGACCAACCACTGTAGGGTTAGTAAGGCCACCACCACCATAGTATACTGACCAACCACTGTAGGGTTAGTAAGGCCACCACCACCACCATAGTATACTGACCAACCACTGTAGGGTTAGTAAGGCCACCACCATAGTATACTGACCAACCACTGTAGGGTTAGTAAGGCCACCACCATAGTATACTGACCAACCACTGTAGGGTTAGTAAGGCCACCACCCACCATAGTATACTGACCAACCACTGTAGGGTTAGTAAGGCCACCACCATAGTATACTGACCAACCACTGTAGGGTTAGTAAGGCCACCACCATAGTATACTGACCAACCACTGTAGGGTTAGTAAGGCCACCACCACCATAGTATACTGACCAACCACTGTAGGTTAGTAAGGCCACCACCCCCATAGTATACTGACCAACCACTGTAGGGTTAGTAAGGCCACCACCACCACCATAGTATACTGACCAACCACTGTAGGGTTAGTAAGGCCACCCCACCACCATAGTATACTGACCAACCACTGTAGGGTTAGTAAGGCCACCACCATAGTATACTGACCAACCACTGTAGGGTTAGTAAGGCCACCACCACCATATAGTATACTGACCAACCACTGTAGGGTTAGTAAGGCCCCCACCATAGTATACTGACCAACCACTGTAGGGTTAGTAAGGCCACCACCACCATAGTATACTGACCAACCACTGTAGGGTTAGTAAGGCCACCACCACCATAGTATACTGACCAACCACTGTAGGGTTAGTAAGGCCACCACCACCATAGTATACTGACCAACCACTGTAGGGTTAGTAAGGCCACCACCACCATAGTATACTGACCAACCACTGTAGGGTTAGTAAGGCCCACCACCACCATAGTATACTGACCAACCACTGTAGGGTTAGTAAGGCCACCACCACCATAGTATACTGACCAACCACTGTAGGGTTAGTAAGGCCACCACCATAGTATACTGACCAACCACTGTAGGGTTAGTAAGGCCACCACCACCACCAGTATACTGACCAACCACTGTAGGGTTAGTAAGGCCCCACCACCACCATAGTATACTGACCAACCACTGTAGGGTTAGTAAGGCCACCACCATAGTATACTGACCAACCACTGTAGGGTTAGTAAGGCCACCACCACCATAGTATACTGACCAACCACTGTAGGGTTAGTAAGGCCACCACCACCACCATAGTATACTGACCAACCACTGTAGGTTTAGTAAGGCCACACCACCACCATAGTATACTGACCAACCACTGTAGGGTTAGTAAGGCCACCACCACCATAGTATACTGACCAACCACTGTAGGGTTAGTAAGGCCACCACCACCATAGTATACTGACCAACCACTGTAGGGTTAGTAAGGCCACCACCACCATAGTATACTGACCAACCACTGTAGGGTTAGTAAGCCACCACCACCATAGTATACTGACCAACCACTGTAGGGTTAGTAAGGCCACCACCATAGTATACTGACCAACCACTGTAGGGTTAGTAAGGCCCCCACCACCATAGTATACTGACCAACCACTGTAGGGTTAGTAAGGCCCCCACCACCATAGTATACTGACCAACCACTGTAGGGTTAGTAAGGCCCACCACCATAGTATACTGACCAACCACTGTAGGGTTAGTAAGGCCACCACCACCACCATAGTATACTGACCAACCACTGTAGGGTTAGTAAGGCCACACCACCATAGTATACTGACCAACCACTGTAGGGTTAGTAAGGCCACCACCACCATAGTATACTGACCAACCACTGTAGGGTTAGTAAGGCCACCACCACCATAGTATACTGACCAACCACTGTAGGGTTAGTAAGGCCACCACCACCATAGTATACTGACCAACCACTGTAGGGTTAGTAAGGCCACCACCACCATAGTATACTGACCAACCACTGTAGGGTTAGTAAGGCCACCACCACCATAGTATACTGACCAACCACTGTAGGGTTAGTAAGGCCACCACCACCATAGTATACTGACCAACCACTGTAGGGTTAGTAAGGCCACCACCACCATAGTATACTGACCAACCACTGTAGGGTTAGTAAGGCCACCACCACCATAGTATACTGACCAACCACTGTAGGGTTAGTAAGGCCACCACCATAGTATACTGACCAACCACTGTAGGGTTAGTAAGGCCACCACCATAGTATACTGACCAACCACTGTAGGGTTAGTAAGGCCACCACCACCATAGTATACTGACCAACCACTGTAGGGTTAGTAAGGCCACCACCATAGTATACTGACCAACCACTGTAGGGTTAGTAAGGCCACCACCACCATAGTATACTGACCAACCACTGTAGGGTTAGTAAGGCCACCACCATAGTATACTGACCAACCACTGTAGGGTTAGTAAGGCACCACCACCACCATAGTATACTGACCAACCACTGTAGGGTTAGTAAGGCCACCACCACCATAGTATACTGACCAACCACTGTAGGGTTAGTAAGGCCACCACCACCATAGTATACTGACCAACCACTGTAGGGTTAGTAAGGCCACCACCACCATAGTATACTGACCAACCACTGTAGGGTTAGTAAGGCCACCACCACCATAGTATACTGACCAACCACTGTAGGGTTAGTAAGGCCACCACCACCATAGTATACTGACCAACCACTGTAGGGTTAGTAAGGCCACCACCATAGTATACTGACCAACCACTGTAGGGTTAGTAAGGCCACCACCACCATAGTATACTGACCAACCACTGTAGGGTTAGTAAGGCCACCACCACCATAGTATACTGACCAACCACTGTAGGGTTAGTAAGGCCACCACCACCATAGTATACTGACCAACCACTGTAGGGTTAGTAAGGCCACCACCACCACCATAGTATACTGACCAACCACTGTAGGGTTAGTAAGGCCACCACCACCATAGTATACTGACCAACCACTGTAGGGTTAGTAAGGCCACCACCACCATAGTATACTGACCAACCACTGTAGGGTTAGTAAGGCCACCACCACCATAGTATACTGACCAACCACTGTAGGGTTAGTAAGGCCACCACCACCATAGTATACTGACCAACCACTGTAGGGTTAGTAAGGCCACCACCACCATAGTATACTGACCAACCACTGTAGGGTTAGTAAGGCCACCACCACCATAGTATACTGACCAACCACTGTAGGGTTAGTAAGGCCACCACCATAGTATACTGACCAACCACTGTAGGGTTAGTAAGGCCACCACCACCATAGTATACTGACCAACCACTGTAGGGTTAGTAAGGCCACCACCACCATAGTATACTGACCAACCACTGTAGGGTTAGTAAGGCCACCACCATAGTATACTGACCAACCACTGTAGGGTTAGTAAGGCCACCACCATAGTATACTGACCAACCACTGTAGGGTTAGTAAGGCCACCACCATAGTATACTGACCAACCACTGTAGGGTTAGTAAGGCCACCACCATAGTATACTGACCAACCACTGTAGGGTTAGTAAGGCCACCACCACCATAGTATACTGACCAACCACTGTAGGGTTAGTAAGGCCACCACCACCATAGTATACTGACCAACCACTGTAGGGTTAGTAAGGCCACCACCACCATAGTATACTGACCAACCACTGTAGGGTTAGTAAGGCCACCACCACCATAGTATACTGACCAACCACTGTAGGGTTAGTAAGGCCACCACCATAGTATACTGACCAACCACTGTAGGGTTAGTAAGGCCACCACCACCACCATAGTATACTGACCAACCACTGTAGGGTTAGTAAGGCCACCACCACCATAGTATACTGACCAACCACTGTAGGGTTAGTAAGGCCACCACCACCATAGTATACTGACCAACCACTGTAGGGTTAGTAAGGCCACCACCACCATAGTATACTGACCAACCACTGTAGGGTTAGTAAGGCCACCACCACCATAGTATACTGACCAACCACTGTAGGGTTAGTAAGGCCACCACCACCATAGTATACTGACCAACCACTGTAGGGTTAGTAAGGCCACCACCACCATAGTATACTGACCAACCACTGTAGGGTTAGTAAGGCCACCACCACCATAGTATACTGACCAACCACTGTAGGGTTAGTAAGGCCACCACCACCATAGTATACTGACCAACCACTGTAGGGTTAGTAAGGCCACCACCACCATAGTATACTGACCAACCACTGTAGGGTTAGTAAGGCCACCACCACCATAGTATACTGACCAACCACTGTAGGGTTAGTAAGGCCACCACCACCATAGTATACTGACCAACCACTGTAGGGTTAGTAAGGCCACCACCACCATAGTATACTGACCAACCACTGTAGGGTTAGTAAGGCCACCACCACCATAGTATACTGACCAACCACTGTAGGGTTAGTAAGGCCACCACCACCATAGTATACTGACCAACCACTGTAGGGTTAGTAAGGCCACCACCATAGTATACTGACCAACCACTGTAGGGTTAGTAAGGCCACCACCACCATAGTATACTGACCAACCACTGTAGGGTTAGTAAGGCCACCACCACCATAGTATACTGACCAACCACTGTAGGGTTAGTAAGGCCACCACCACCATAGTATACTGACCAACCACTGTAGGGTTAGTAAGGCCACCACCATAGTATACTGACCAACCACTGTAGGGTTAGTAAGGCCACCACCACCATAGTATACTGACCAACCACTGTAGGGTTAGTAAGGCCACCACCACCATAGTATACTGACCAACCACTGTAGGGTTAGTAAGGCCACCACCATAGTATACTGACCAACCACTGTAGGGTTAGTAAGGCCACCACCACCATAGTATACTGACCAACCACTGTAGGGTTAGTAAGGCCACCACCACCATAGTATACTGACCAACCACTGTAGGGTTAGTAAGGCCACCACCACCATAGTATACTGACCAACCACTGTAGGGTTAGTAAGGCCACCACCACCATAGTATACTGACCAACCACTGTAGGGTTAGTAAGGCCACCCACCACCATAGTATACTGACCAACCACTGTAGGGTTAGTAAGGCCACCACCACCATAGTATACTGACCAACCACTGTAGGGTTAGTAAGGCCACCACCACCATAGTATACTGACCAACCACTGTAGGGTTAGTAAGGCCACCACCACCATAGTATACTGACCAACCACTGTAGGGTTAGTAAGGCCACCACCACCATAGTATACTGACCAACCACTGTAGGGTTAGTAAGGCCACCACCACCATAGTATACTGACCAACCACTGTAGGGTTAGTAAGGCCACCACCACCATAGTATACTGACCAACCACTGTAGGGTTAGTAAGGCCACCACCACCATAGTATACTGACCAACCACTGTAGGGTTAGTAAGGCCACCACCACCATAGTATACTGACCAACCACTGTAGGGTTAGTAAGGCCACCACCACCATAGTATACTGACCAACCACTGTAGGGTTAGTAAGGCCACCACCATAGTATACTGACCAACCACTGTAGGGTTAGTAAGGCCACCACCACCATAGTATACTGACCAACCACTGTAGGGTTAGTAAGGCCACCACCACCATAGTATACTGACCAACCACTGTAGGGTTAGTAAGGCCACCACCACCATAGTATACTGACCAACCACTGTAGGGTTAGTAAGGCCCACCACCATAGTATACTGACCAACCACTGTAGGGTTAGTAAGGCCACCACCATAGTATACTGACCAACCACTGTAGGGTTAGTAAGGCCACCACCACCATAGTATACTGACCAACCACTGTAGGGTTAGTAAGGCCACCACCACCATAGTATACTGACCAACCACTGTAGGGTTAGTAAGGCCACCACCACCATAGTATACTGACCAACCACTGTAGGGTTAGTAAGGCCACCACCATAGTATACTGACCAACCACTGTAGGGTTAGTAAGGCCACCACCACCATAGTATACTGACCAACCACTGTAGGGTTAGTAAGGCCACCACCACCACCATAGTATACTGACCAACCACTGTAGGGTTAGTAAGGCCACCACCACCATAGTATACTGACCAACCACTGTAGGGTTAGTAAGGCCACCACCACCATAGTATACTGACCAACCACTGTAGGGTTAGTAAGGCCACCACCACCATAGTATACTGACCAACCACTGTAGGGTTAGTAAGGCCACCACCACCATAGTATACTGACCAACCACTGTAGGGTTAGTAAGGCCACCACCACCATAGTATACTGACCAACCACTGTAGGGTTAGTAAGGCCACCACCACCATAGTATACTGACCAACCACTGTAGGGTTAGTAAGGCCACCACCACCATAGTATACTGACCAACCACTGTAGGGTTAGTAAGGCCACCACCACCATAGTATACTGACCAACCACTGTAGGGTTAGTAAGGCCACCACCATAGTATACTGACCAACCACTGTAGGGTTAGTAAGGCCACCACCACACCATAGTATACTGACCAACCACTGTAGGGTTAGTAAGGCCACCACCACCATAGTATACTGACCAACCACTGTAGGGTTAGTAAGGCCACCACCATAGTATACTGACCAACCACTGTAGGGTTAGTAAGGCCACCACCACCATAGTATACTGACCAACCACTGTAGGGTTAGTAAGGCCACCACCACCACCATAGTATACTGACCAACCACTGTAGGGTTAGTAAGGCCACCACCATAGTATACTGACCAACCACTGTAGGGTTAGTAAGGCCACCACCACCATAGTATACTGACCAACCACTGTAGGGTTAGTAAGGCCACCACCACCATAGTATACTGACCAACCACTGTAGGGTTAGTAAGGCCACCACCACCATAGTATACTGACCAACCACTGTAGGGTTAGTAAGGCCACCACCACCATAGTATACTGACCAACCACTGTAGGGTTAGTAAGGCCACCACCACCACCATAGTATACTGACCAACCACTGTAGGGTTAGTAAGGCCACCACCACACCATAGTATACTGACCAACCACTGTAGGGTTAGTAAGGCCACCACCACCATAGTATACTGACCAACCACTGTAGGGTTAGTAAGGCCACCACCACCACCATAGTATACTGACCAACCACTGTAGGGTTAGTAAGGCCACCACCACCATAGTATACTGACCAACCACTGTAGGGTTAGTAAGGCCACCACCACCATAGTATACTGACCAACCACTGTAGGGTTAGTAAGGCCACCACCACCATAGTATACTGACCAACCACTGTAGGGTTAGTAAGGCCACCACCACCATAGTATACTGACCAACCACTGTAGGGTTAGTAAGGCCACCACCACCATAGTATACTGACCAACCACTGTAGGGTTAGTAAGGCCACCACCACCATAGTATACTGACCAACCACTGTAGGGTTAGTAAGGCCACCACCACCATAGTATACTGACCAACCACTGTAGGGTTAGTAAGGCCAACCACCACCATAGTATACTGACCAACCACTGTAGGGTTAGTAAGGCCACCACCACCATAGTATACTGACCAACCACTGTAGGTTTAGTAAGGCCACCACCACCATAGTATACTGACCAACCACTGTAGGGTTAGTAAGGCCACCACCACCATAGTATACTGACCAACCACTGTAGGGTTAGTAAGGCCACCACCACCATAGTATACTGACCAACCACTGTAGGGTTAGTAAGGCCACCACCACCATAGTATACTGACCAACCACTGTAGGGTTAGTAAGGCCACCACCACCACCATAGTATACTGACCAACCACTGTAGGGTTAGTAAGGCCACCACCACCATAGTATACTGACCAACCACTGTAGGGTTAGTAAGGCCACCACCACCATAGTATACTGACCAACCACTGTAGGGTTAGTAAGGCCACCACCACCATAGTATACTGACCAACCACTGTAGGGTTAGTAAGGCCACCACCACCATAGTATACTGACCAACCACTGTAGGGTTAGTAAGGCCACCACCATAGTATACTGACCAACCACTGTAGGGTTAGTAAGGCCCCCACCATAGTATACTGACCAACCACTGTAGGGTTAGTAAGGCCACCACCACCATAGTATACTGACCAACCACTGTAGGGTTAGTAAGGCCACACCACCATAGTATACTGACCAACCACTGTAGGGTTAGTAAGGCCACCACCATAGTATACTGACCAACCACTGTAGGGTTAGTAAGGCCACCACCATAGTATACTGACCAACCACTGTAGGGTTAGTAAGGCCACACCACCATAGTATACTGACCAACCACTGTAGGGTTAGTAAGGCCCACCACCATAGTATACTGACCAACCACTGTAGGGTTAGTAAGGCCACCACCATAGTATACTGACCAACCACTGTAGGTTAGTAAGGCCACCACCACCATAGTATACTGACCAACCACTGTAGGGTTAGTAAGGCCACCACCACCATAGTATACTGACCAACCACTGTAGGGTTAGTAAGGCCACCACCACCATAGTATACTGACCAACCACTGTAGGGTTAGTAAGGCCACCACCACCATAGTATACTGACCAACCACTGTAGGTTAGTAAGGCCACCACCACCATAGTATACTGACCAACCACTGTAGGGTTAGTAAGGCCACCACCACCATAGTATACTGACCAACCACTGTAGGGTTAGTAAGGCCACCACCACCATAGTATACTGACCAACCACTGTAGGGTTAGTAAGGCCCCACCACCACCATAGTATACTGACCAACCACTGTAGGGTTAGTAAGGCCACCACCACCATAGTATACTGACCAACCACTGTAGGGTTAGTAAGGCCACCACCATAGTATACTGACCAACCACTGTAGGGTTAGTAAGGCCACCACCACCATAGTATACTGACCAACCACTGTAGGTTAGTAGGCCACCACCACACCATAGTATACTGACCAACCACTGTAGGGTTAGTAAGGCCACCACCACCATAGTATACTGACCAACCACTGTAGGGTTAGTAAGGCCACCCCCCCCATAGTATACTGACCAACCACTGTAGGGTTAGTAAGGCCACCACCACCATAGTATACTGACCAACCACTGTAGGGTTAGTAAGGCCACCACCACCACCATAGTATACTGACCAACCCTGTAGGGTTAGTAAGGCCACCCACCACCATAGTATACTGACCAACCACTGTAGGGTTAGTAAGGCCACCACCACCATAGTATACTGACCAACCACTGGGGTTAGTAAGGCCACCACCACCATAGTATACTGACCAACCACTGTAGGGTTAGTAAGGCCACCACCCCATAGTATACTGACCAACCACTGTAGGGTTAGTAAGGCCACCACCACCANACTGACCAACCACTGTAGGGTTAGTAAGGCCACCACACCACCATAGTATACTGACCAACCACTGTAGGGTTAGTAAGGCCACCACCACCATAGTATACTGACCAACCACTGTAGGGTTAGTAAGGCCCCACACACATAGTATACTGACCAACCACTGTAGGGTTAGTAAGGCCACCACCACCATAGTATACTGACCAACCACTGTAGGGTTAGTAAGGCCGCCACCACCACCATAGTATACTGACCAACCACTGTAGGGTTAGTAAGGCCACCACCACCATAGTATACTGACCAACCACTGTAGGGTTAGTAAGGCCACCACCACCATAGTATACTGACCAACCACTGTAGGGTTAGTAAGGCCACCACCACCATAGTATACTGACCAACCACTGTAGGGTTAGTAAGGCCACCACCACCACCATAGTATACTGACCAACCACTGTAGGGTTAGTAAGGCCACCACCACCATAGTATACTGACCAACCACTGTAGGGTTAGTAAGGCCACACCACCACCATAGTATACTGACCAACCACTGTAGGGTTAGTAAGGCCACCACCACCCCATAGTATACTGACCAACCACTGTAGGGTTAGTAAGGCCACCACCATAGTATACTGACCAACCACTGTAGGGTTAGTAAGGCCACCACCACCATAGTATACTGACCAACCACTGTAGGGTTAGTAAGGCCACCACCACCACCATAGTATACTGACCAACCACTGTAGGGTTAGTAAGGCCACCACCACCACCATAGTATACTGACCAACCACTGTAGGGTTAGTAAGGCCACCACCACCATAGTATACTGACCAACCACTGTAGGGTTAGTAAGGCCACCACCACCATAGTATACTGACCAACCACTGTAGGTTAGTAAGGCCACCACCACCATAGTATACTGACCAACCACTGTAGGGTTAGTAAGGCCACCACCACCATAGTATACTGACCAACCACTGTAGGGTTAGTAAGGCCACCACCACCATAGTATACTGACCAACCACTGTAGGGTTAGTAAGGCCACCACCACCATAGTATACTGACCAACCACTGTAGGGTTAGTAAGGCCACCACCATAGTATACTGACCAACCACTGTAGGGTTAGTAAGGCCACCACCATAGTATACTGACCAACCACTGTAGGGTTAGTAAGGCCACCACCATAGTATACTGACCAACCACTGTAGGGTTAGTAAGGCCACCACCACCACCATAGTATACTGACCAACCACTGTAGGGTTAGTAAGGCCACCACCACCATAGTATACTGACCAACCACTGTAGGGTTAGTAAGGCCACCACCACCATAGTATACTGACCAACCACTGTAGGGTTAGTAAGGCCACCACCACCATAGTATACTGACCAACCACTGTAGGGTTAGTAAGGCCACCACCACCATAGTATACTGACCAACCACTGTAGGGTTAGTAAGGCCACCACCACCACCATAGTATACTGACCAACCACTGTAGGGTTAGTAAGGCCACCACCACCACCATAGTATACTGACCAACCACTGTAGGGTTAGTAAGGCCACCACCACCATAGTATACTGACCAACCACTGTAGGGTTAGTAAGGCCACCACCACCATAGTATACTGACCAACCACTGTAGGGTTAGTAAGGCCACCACCACCATAGTATACTGACCAACCACTGTAGGGTTAGTAAGGCCACACCACCATAGTATACTGACCAACCACTGTAGGGTTAGTAAGGCCACCACCACCATAGTATACTGACCAACCACTGTAGGGTTAGTAAGGCCACCACCACCACCATAGTATACTGACCAACCACTGTAGGGTTAGTAAGGCCACCACCACCACCATAGTATACTGACCAACCACTGTAGGGTTAGTAAGGCCACCACCACCATAGTATACTGACCAACCACTGTAGGGTTAGTAAGGCCACCACCACCATAGTATACTGACCAACCACTGTAGGGTAGTAAGGCCACCACCACCACCATAGTATACTGACCAACCACTGTAGGGTTAGTAAGGCCACCACCACCATAGTATACTGACCAACCACTGTAGGGTTAGTAAGGCCACCACCACCATAGTATACTGACCAACCACTGTAGGGTTAGTAAGGCCGCCACCACCACCATAGTATACTGACCAACCACTGTAGGGTTAGTAAGGCCACCACCACCATAGTATACTGACCAACCACTGTAGGGTTAGTAAGGCCACCACCACCACCATAGTATACTGACCAACCACTGTAGGGTTAGTAAGGCCACCACCACCATAGTATACTGACCAACCACTGTAGGGTTAGTAAGGCCACCACCACCACCATAGTATACTGACCAACCACTGTAGGGTTAGTAAGGCCACCACCACCATAGTATACTGACCAACCACTGTAGGGTTAGTAAGGCCACCACCACCATAGTATACTGACCAACCACTGTAGGGTTAGTAAGGCCACCACCACCATAGTATACTGACCAACCACTGTAGGGTTAGTAAGGCCACCACCATAGTATACTGACCAACCACTGTAGGGTTAGTAAGGCCACCACCACCATAGTATACTGACCAACCACTGTAGGGTTAGTAAGGCCACCACCACCACCATAGTATACTGACCAACCACTGTAGGGTTAGTAAGGCCACCACCACCACCATAGTATACTGACCAACCACTGTAGGGTTAGTAAGGCCACCACCACCATAGTATACTGACCAACCACTGTAGGGTTAGTAAGGCCACCACCACCATAGTATACTGACCAACCACTGTAGGGTTAGTAAGGCCACCACCACCATAGTATACTGACCAACCACTGTAGGGTTAGTAAGGCCACCACCACCATAGTATACTGACCAACCACTGTAGGGTTAGTAAGGCCACCACCACCATAGTATACTGACCAACCACTGTAGGGTTAGTAAGGCCACCACCACCATAGTATACTGACCAACCACTGTAGGGTTAGTAAGGCCACCACCATAGTATACTGACCAACCACTGTAGGGTTAGTAAGGCCACCACCATAGTATACTGACCAACCACTGTAGGGTTAGTAAGGCCACCACCATAGTATACTGACCAACCACTGTAGGGTTAGTAAGGCCACCACCACCACCATAGTATACTGACCAACCACTGTAGGGTTAGTAAGGCCACCACCACCATAGTATACTGACCAACCACTGTAGGGTTAGTAAGGCCACCACCACCACCATAGTATACTGACCAACCACTGTAGGGTTAGTAAGGCCACCACCACCATAGTATACTGACCAACCACTGTAGGGTTAGTAAGGCCACCACCACCATAGTATACTGACCAACCACTGTAGGGTTAGTAAGGCCACCACCACCATAGTATACTGACCAACCACTGTAGGGTTAGTAAGGCCACCACCACCATAGTATACTGACCAACCACTGTAGGGTTAGTAAGGCCACCACCACCATAGTATACTGACCAACCACTGTAGGGTTAGTAAGGCCACCACCACCATAGTATACTGACCAACCACTGTAGGGTTAGTAAGGCCACCACCATAGTATACTGACCAACCACTGTAGGGTTAGTAAGGCCACCACCACCATAGTATACTGACCAACCACTGTAGGGTTAGTAAGGCCACCACCACCATAGTATACTGACCAACCACTGTAGGGTTAGTAAGGCCACCACCACCACCATAGTATACTGACCAACCACTGTAGGGTTAGTAAGGCCACCACCACCATAGTATACTGACCAACCACTGTAGGGTTAGTAAGGCCACCACCACCATAGTATACTGACCAACCACTGTAGGGTTAGTAAGGCCACCACCACCACCATAGTATACTGACCAACCACTGTAGGGTTAGTAAGGCCACCACCACCATAGTATACTGACCAACCACTGTAGGGTTAGTAAGGCCACCACCACCACCATAGTATACTGACCAACCACTGTAGGGTTAGTAAGGCCACCACCACCACCATAGTATACTGACCAACCACTGTAGGGTTAGTAAGGCCACCACCATAGTATACTGACCAACCACTGTAGGGTTAGTAAGGCCACCACCACCATAGTATACTGACCAACCACTGTAGGGTTAGTAAGGCCACCACCACCACCATAGTATACTGACCAACCACTGTAGGGTTAGTAAGGCCACCACCACCACCATAGTATACTGACCAACCACTGTAGGGTTAGTAAGGCCACCACCACCATAGTATACTGACCAACCACTGTAGGGTTAGTAAGGCCACCACCACCATAGTATACTGACCAACCACTGTAGGGTTAGTAAGGCCACCACCACCATAGTATACTGACCAACCACTGTAGGGTTAGTAAGGCCACCACCACCATAGTATACTGACCAACCACTGTAGGGTTAGTAAGGCCACCACCACCATAGTATACTGACCAACCACTGTAGGTTAGTAAGGCCACCACACCATAGTATACTGACCAACCACTGTAGGGTTAGTAAGGCCACCCACCATAGTATACTGACCAACCACTGTAGGGTTAGTAAGGCCACCCCATAGTATACTGACCAACCACTGTAGGGTTAGTAAGGCCACACCACCATAGTATACTGACCAACCACTGTAGGGTTAGTAAGGCCACCACCACCACCATAGTATACTGACCAACCACTGTAGGGTTAGTAAGGCCACCACCACCATAGTATACTGACCAACCACTGTAGGGTTAGTAAGGCCACACCACCACCATAGTATACTGACCAACCACTGTAGGGTTAGTAAGGCCACCACCACCATAGTATACTGACCAACCACTGTAGGGTTAGTAAGGCCACCACCACCATAGTATACTGACCAACCACTGTAGGGTTAGTAAGGCCACCACCACCACCATAGTATACTGACCAACCACTGTAGGGTTAGTAAGGCCACCACCACCATAGTATACTGACCAACCACTGTAGGGTTAGTAAGGCCACCACCACATAGTATACTGACCAACCACTGTAGGGTTAGTAAGGCCACCACCACCATAGTATACTGACCAACCACTGTAGGGTTAGTAAGGCCACCACCACCACCATAGTATACTGACCAACCACTGTAGGGTTAGTAAGGCCACCACCACCATAGTATACTGACCAACCACTGTAGGGTTAGTAAGGCCACCACCACCATAGTATACTGACCAACCACTGTAGGGTTAGTAAGGCCCACACCACCATAGTATACTGACCAACCACTGTAGGGTTAGTAAGGCCACCCCACCACCATAGTATACTGACCAACCACTGTAGGGTTAGTAAGGCCACCACCACCATAGTATACTGACCAACCACTGTAGGGTTAGTAAGGCCACCACCACCATAGTATACTGACCAACCACTGTAGGGTTAGTAAGGCCACCACCACCATAGTATACTGACCAACCACTGTAGGGTTAGTAAGGCCACCACCACCATAGTATACTGACCAACCACTGTAGGGTTAGTAAGGCCACCACCATAGTATACTGACCAACCACTGTAGGGTTAGTAAGGCCACCACCACCATAGTATACTGACCAACCACTGTAGGGTTAGTAAGGCCACCACCACCATAGTATACTGACCAACCACTGTAGGTTAGTAAGGCCACCACCACCACCATAGTATACTGACCAACCACTGTAGGGTTAGTAAGGCCACCACCACCATAGTATACTGACCAACCACTGTAGGGTTAGTAACCACCACCACCATAGTATACTGACCAACCACTGTAGGGTTAGTAAGGCCACCACCACCATAGTATACTGACCACCTGTAGGGTTAGTAAGGCCACCACCACCATAGTATACTGACCAACCACTGTAGGGTTAGTAAGGCCACCACCACCATAGTATACTGACCAACCACTGTAGGGTTAGTAAGGCCACCACCACCATAGTATACTGACCAACCACTGTAGGGTTAGTAAGGCCACCACCATAGTATACTGACCAACCACTGTAGGGTTAGTAAGGCCCACCACCATAGTATACTGACCAACCACTGTAGGGTTAGTAAGGCCACCACCATAGTATACTGACCAACCACTGTAGGGTTAGTAAGGCCACCACCACCACCATAGTATACTGACCAACCACTGTAGGGTTAGTAAGGCCACCACCACCATAGTATACTGACCAACCACTGTAGGGTTAGTAAGGCCACCACCACCACCATAGTATACTGACCAACCACTGTAGGGTTAGTAAGGCCACCACCACCATAGTATACTGACCAACCACTGTAGGGTTAGTAAGCCACCACCACCATAGTATACTGACCAACCACTGTAGGTTAGTAAGGCCACCACCACCACCATAGTATACTGACCAACCACTGTAGGGTTAGTAAGGCCACCACCACCACCATAGTATACTGACCAACCACTGTAGGGTTAGTAAGGCCCCACCACCATAGTATACTGACCAACCACTGTAGGGTTAGTAAGGCCACCACCACCATAGTATACTGACCAACCACTGTAGGGTTAGTAAGGCCACCACCACCCCATAGTATACTGACCAACCACTGTAGGGTTAGTAAGGCCACCACCACCATAGTATACTGACCAACCACTGTAGGTTAGTAAGGCCACCACCACCATAGTATACTGACCAACCACTGTAGGGTTAGTAAGGCCCCACACCACCACCATAGTATACTGACCAACCACTGTAGGGTTAGTAAGGCCACCACCACCACCATAGTACTGACCAACCACTGTAGGGTTAGTAAGGCCACCACCACCACCATAGTATACTGACAACCACTGTAGGGTTAGTAAGGCCACCACCACCATAGTATACTGACCAACCACTGTAGGTTAGTAAGGCCACCACCACCACCATAGTATACTGACCAACCACTGTAGGGTTAGTAAGGCCACCACCACCATAGTATACTGACCAACCACTGTAGGGTTAGTAAGGCCACCACCACCATAGTATACTGACCAACCACTGTAGGGTTAGTAAGGCCCCACCACCACCATAGTATACTGACCAACCACTGTAGGGTTAGTAAGGCCACCACCACCACATAGTATACTGACCAACCACTGTAGGGTTAGTAAGGCCACCACCACCCATAGTATACTGACCAACCACTGTAGGGTTAGTAAGGCCACCACCACCATAGTATACTGACCAACCACTGTAGGGTTAGTAAGGCCACCACCACCACCATAGTATACTGACCAACCACTGTAGGGTTAGTAAGGCCACCACCACCATAGTATACTGACCAACCACTGTAGGGTTAGTAAGGCCACCACCACCACCATAGTATACTGACCAACCACTGTAGGGTTAGTAAGGCCACCACCACCATAGTATACTGACCAACCACTGTAGGTTAGTAAGGCCACCACCATAGTATACTGACCAACCACTGTAGGGTTAGTAAGGCCACCACCACCACCATAGTATACTGACCAACCACTGTAGGGTTAGTAAGGCCACCACCACCATAGTATACTGACCAACCACTGTAGGGTTAGTAAGGCCACCACCACCACCATAGTATACTGACCAACCACTGTAGGGTTAGTAAGGCCACCACCACCATAGTATACTGACCAACCACTGTAGGTTAGTAAGGCCACCACCACCATAGTATACTGACCAACCACTGTAGGGTTAGTAAGGCCACCACCACCATAGTATACTGACCAACCACTGTAGGGTTAGTAAGGCCACCACCACCATAGTATACTGACCAACCACTGTAGGGTTAGTAAGGCCACCACCACCATAGTATACTGACCAACCACTGTAGGTTAGTAAGGCCCACCACCACCATAGTATACTGACCAACCACTGTAGGGTTAGTAAGGCCACCACCATAGTATACTGACCAACCACTGTAGGGTTAGTAAGGCCACACCACCATAGTATACTGACCAACCACTGTAGGGTTAGTAAGCCACCACCACCATAGTATACTGACCAACCACTGTAGGGTTAGTAAGGCCACCACCACACCATAGTATACTGACCAACCACTGTAGGGTTAGTAAGGCCACCACCACCATAGTATACTGACCAACCACTGTAGGGTTAGTAAGGCCACCACCACACATAGTATACTGACCAACCACTGTAGGGTTAGTAAGGCCACCACCACCATAGTATACTGACCAACCACTGTAGGGTTAGTAAGGCCACCACCACCATAGTATACTGACCAACCACTGTAGGGTTAGTAAGGCCACCACCACCACCATAGTATACTGACCAACCACTGTAGGGTTAGTAAGGCCACCACCACCATAGTATACTGACCAACCACTGTAGGGTTAGTAAGGCCACCACCACCACCATAGTATACTGACCAACCACTGTAGGGTTAGTAAGGCCCACCACCACCATAGTATACTGACCAACCACTGTAGGGTTAGTAAGGCCACCACCACCATAGTATACTGACCAACCACTGTAGGGTTAGTAAGGCCACCACCACCATAGTATACTGACCAACCACTGTAGGGTTAGTAAGGCCCCACCACCACCATAGTATACTGACCAACCACTGTAGGTTAGTAAGGCCACCACACCACCATAGTATACTGACCAACCACTGTAGGGTTAGTAAGGCCACACCACCACCATAGTATACTGACCAACCACTGTAGGGTTAGTAAGGCCACACCACCATAGTATACTGACCAACCACTGTAGGGTTAGTAAGGCCACCACCACCATAGTATACTGACCACCACTGTAGGGTTAGTAAGGCCCACCACCATAGTATACTGACCAACCACTGTAGGGTTAGTAAGGCCACCACCACCATAGTATACTGACCAACCACTGTAGGGTTAGTAAGGCCACCACCACCATAGTATACTGACCAACCACTGTAGGGTTAGTAAGGCCACCACCATAGTATACTGACCACCACTGTAGGGTTAGTAAGGCCCACCACCATAGTATACTGACCAACCACTGTAGGGTTAGTAAGGCCACCACCACCATAGTATACTGACCAACCACTGTAGGGTTAGTAAGGCCACCACCACCATAGTATACTGACCAACCACTGTAGGGTTAGTAAGGCCACCACCACCATAGTATACTGACCAACCACTGTAGGTTAGTAAGGCCACCACCACCATAGTATACTGACCAACCACTGTAGGGTTAGTAAGGCCACCACCATAGTATACTGACCAACCACTGTAGGGTTAGTAAGGCCCACCACCATAGTATACTGACCAACCACTGTAGGGTTAGTAAGGCCACCACCATAGTATACTGACCAACCACTGTAGGGTTAGTAAGGCCACCACCACCACCATAGTATACTGACCAACCACTGTAGGGTTAGTAAGGCCACCACCACCATAGTATACTGACCAACCACTGTAGGGTTAGTAAGGCCACCCCACCACCATAGTATACTGACCAACCACTGTAGGGTTAGTAAGGCCACCACCACCATAGTATACTGACCAACCACTGTAGGGTTAGTAAGGCCACCACCACCACCATAGTATACTGCCACCACTGTAGGGTTAGTAAGGCCACACCACCACCATAGTATACTGACCAACCACTGTAGGGTTAGTAAGGCCACCACCACCATAGTATACTGACC
>WNGS01163061.1:37310-52093 GCA_020271785.1 Procambarus virginalis | reverse complement strand
GGTTAGTAAGGCCACCACCACCATAGTATACTGACCACCCACTGTAGGGTTAGTAAGGCCCCACCACCATAGTATACTGACCAACCACTGTAGGGTTAGTAAGGCCAACCACCACCATAGTATACTGACCAACCACTGTAGGGTTAGTAAGGCCACCCACCACCATAGTATAACTGACCAACCACTGTAGGGTTAGTAGGCCACCACCACCATATATACTGACCAACCACTGTAGGTTAGTAAGGCACCACCACCACCATAGTATACTGACCAACCACTGTAGGGTTAGTAAGGCCACCACCACCACCATAGTATACTGACCAACCACTGTAGGGTTAGTAAGACCACCACCACCACCATAGTATACTGACCAATCACTGTAGGTTTAGTAAGGCCACCACCATAGTATACTGACCAACCACTGTAGGGTTAGTAAGGCCACCACCATAGTATACTGACCATCCACTGTAGGGTTAGTAAGGCCACCACCACCACCATAGTATACTGACCAATCACTGTAGGGTTAGTAAGGCCACCACCATAGTATACTGACCAACCACTGTAGGGTTAGTAAGGCCACCACCATAGTATACTGACCATCCACTGTAGGGTTAGTAAGGCCACCACCACTATAGTATACTGACCAACCACTGTAGGGTTAGTAAGGCCACCACCACCACCATAGTATACTGACCAACCACTGTAGTGTTAGTAAGGCCACCACCACCACCATAGTATACTGACCAACCACTGTAGTGTTAGTAAGGCCGCCACCACCATAGTATACTGACCAACCGCTGTAGGGTTAGTAAGGCCACCACCATAGTATACTGACCAACCACTGTAGGGTTAGTAAGGCCACCACCATAGTATACTCACCAACCACTGTAGGGTTAGTAAGGCCACCACCACCACCATAGTATACTGACCAACCACTGTAGTGTTAGTAAGGCCACCACCACCATAGTATACTGACCAACCACTGTAGTGTTAGTAAGGCCACCACCATAGTATACAGGCGAAGAGTCACAATAACGTGGCTGAAGTATTTTGACCAGACCACACACTAGAAGTTGAAGGGACGACGACGTTTCGGTCCGTCCTGGACCATTCTCAAGTCGCTTGTCTGACCAACCACTGTAGTGTTAGTAAGGCCACCACCACCACCATAGTATACTGACCAACCACTGTAGGGTTAGTAAGGCCACCACCACCATAGTATACTGACCAAACACTGTAGGGTTAGTAAGGCCACCACCACCATAGTATACTGACCAACCACTGTAGGGTTAGTAAGGCCACCACCACCACCATAGTATACTGACCAACCACTGTAGGGTTAGTAAGGCCACCACCACCACCATAGTATACTGACCAACCACTGTAGGGTTAGTAAGACCACCACCACCACCATAGTATACTGACCAACCGCTGTAGGGTTAGTAAGGCCACCACCACCACCATAGTATACTGACCAACCACTGTAGGGTTAGTAAGGCCACCACCACCACCATAGTATACTGACCAACCACTGTAGGGTTAGTAAGGCCACCACCACCATAGTATACTGACCAAACACTGTAGGGTTAGTAAGGCCAGCACCACCACCATAGTATACTGACCAACCACTGTAGTGTTAGTAAGGCCACCACCACCATAGTATACTGACCAACTACTGTAGTGTTAGTAAGGCCACCACCATAGTATACTGACCAACCACTGTAGGGTTAGTAAGGCCACCACCACCATTGTATACTGACCAACTACTGTAGTGTTAGTAAGACCACCACCACCATTGTATACTGACCAACTACTGTAGTGTTAGTAAGGCCACCACCACCATAGTATACTGACCAACCACTGTAGGGTTAGTAAGGCCACCACCACCGTTGTATACTGACCAACTACTGTAGTGTTAGTAAGGCCACCACCACCATAGTATACTGACCAACCAGCAATAAAACTTTAGTCCTGAACGTAGCCCAGTACTGAAGTAAACCCTCAGTGTATAGCGTCGCCTGCATGAGCCAGCGACGCTGGCTCATGGCAGGCGACGCTGGGTCATGGCAGGCGACGCTGGCTCATGGCAGGCGACGCTGGCTCATGGCAGGCGACGCTGGCTCATGGCAGGCGACGCTGGCTCATGGCAGGCGACGCTGTCTCATGACAGGCGACGCTGTCTCATGACAGGCGACGCTGGCTCATGGCAGGCGACGCTGGCTCATGGCAGGCGACGCTGTCTCATGACAGGCGACGCTGTCTCATGACAGGCGACGCTGGCTCATGGCAGGCGACGCTGGCTCATGGCAGGCGACGCTGGCTCATGGCAGGCGACGCTGTCTCATGACAGGCGACGCTGTCTCATGACAGGCGACGCTGGCTCATGGCAGGCGACGCTGGCTCATGGCAGGCGACGCTGGCTCATGGCAGGCGACGCTGGCTCATGGCAGGCGACGCTGGCTCATGGCAGGCGACGCTGGGTCATGGCAGGCGACGCTGGCTCATGGCAGGCGACGCTGGCTCATGGCAGGCATATGTAAGTTACTTCGGTTAGAGATTGTACATGTGGTCGTTCTCGAACCCATTGTTGATACACAGTGAACTGTGCAAGTAGCTCATCAAGACTTGCTTACCTCAATGAGTTTTGATGTTCATCTCCTGAACCCATAATGCATAGGTAACATTTGCCACTAACGCCCACAGGAAGGATGTGTTCCACTGCCGCCCACAGGATGGATATGGGGTCCACTGCCGCCCACAGGATGGGTATGGGGTCCACTACCGCCCACAGGATGGGTATGGGGTCCACTGTCGCCCACAGGATGGGTATGGGGTCCACTGTCGCCCACAGGATGGGTATGGGGTCCACTGTCGCCCACAGGATGGGTATGGGGTCCACTGTCGCCCACAGGAAGGATGTGTTCCACTGCCGCCCACAGGATGGATATGGGGTCCACTGCCGCCCACAGGATGGGTATGGGGTCCACTGTCGCCCACAGGATGGGTATGGGGTCCACTGCCGCCCACAGGATGGATATGGGGTCCACTGTCGCCCACAGGATGGGTATGGGGTCCACTGTCGCCCACAGGAAGGATGTGTTCCACTGCCGCCCACAGGATGGATATGGGGTCCACTGTCGCCCACAGGATGGGTATGGGGTCCACTGCCGCCCACAGGATGGGTATGGGGTCCACTGCCGCCCACAGGAAGGATGTGTTCCACTGCCGCCCACAGGATGGATATGGGGTCCACTGCCGCCCACAGGAAGGATGTGTTCCACTCCCGCCCACAGGATGGATATGGGGTCCACTGCCGCCCACAGGATGGGTATGTGTTCCACTGCCGCCCACAGGAAGGATGTGTTCCACTGCCGCCCACAGGATGGATATGGGGTCCACTGTCGCCCACAGGATGGGTATGGGGTCCACTGCCGCCCACAGGAAGGATGTGTTCCACTCCCGCCCACAGGATGGATATGGGGTCCACTGTCGCCCACAGGATGGGTATGTGTTCCACTGCCGCCCACAGGATGGATATGGGGTCCACTGCCGCCCACAGGATGGGTATGGGGTCCAATGCCGCCCACAGGATGGATATGGGGTCCACTGTCGCCCACAGGATGGATATGGGGTCCACTGCCGCCCACAGGATGGATATGGGGTCCACTGTCGCCCACAGGATGGGTATGGGGTCCACTGCCGCCCACTGGATGGGTATGGGGTCCACTGCCGCCCACTGGATGGGTATGGGGTCCACTGCCGCCCAAAGGATGGGTATGGGGTCCACTACCACCCACAGGATGGGTATGGGGTCCACTGCCGCCCACTGGATGGGTATGGGGTCCACTGCCGCCCAAAGGATGGGTATGGGGTCCACTGCCGCCCACAGGATGGGTATGGGGTCCACTGCCGCCCACAGGATGGATATGGGGTCCACTGTCGCCCACAGGATGGGTATGGGGTCCACTGCCGCCCACAGGATGGATATGGGGTCCACTGTCGCCCACAGGATGGATATGGGGTCCACTGCCGCCCACAGGATGGGTATGGGGTCCACTGCCGCCCACAGGATGGGTATGGGGTCCACTGCCGCCCACAGGATGGGTTTGTGGGTCCACTGCCGCCCAAAGGATGGGTATGGGGTCCACTGCCACCCACAGGATGGGTATGGGGTCCACTGCCACCACAGGATGGGTATGTGGGTCCACTGCCACCACAGGATGGGTATGGGGTCCACTGCCGCCCAAAGGATGGGTATGGGGTCCACTGCCGCCCACAGGATGGGTTTGTGGGTCCACTGCCACCCTCAGGGTGGGTATTGGGTCCACTGCCGCCCACAGGATGGGTAAGTGGGTCCACTGCCGCCCAAAGGATGGGTATGGGGTCCACTGCCGCCCACAGGATGGGTAAGTGGGTCCACTGCCACCCTCAGGGTGGGTATTGGGTCCACTGCCGCCCACAGGATGGGTAAGTGGGTCCACTGCCGCCCAAAGGATGGGTATGGGGTCCACTGCCACCACAGGATGGGTATGGGGTCCACTGCCGCCCACAGGATGGGTATGGGGTCCACTGCCACAACAGGATGGGTATGGGGTCCACTGCCACCACAGGATGGGTATGGGGTCCACTGCCACCACAGGATGGGTATGGGGTCCACTGCCACCACAGGATGGGTATGGGGTCCACTGCCACCACAGGATGGGTATGGGGTCCACTGCCACCACAGGATGGGTATGGGGTCCACTGCCACCACAGGATGGGTATGGGGTCCACTGCCACCACAGGATGGGTATGAGGTCCTCTACCACCACAGGATGGGTATGGGGTCCACTGCCGCCACAGGATGGGTATGAGGTCCACTACCACCCACAGGATGGGTATGAGGTCCTCTACCACCACAGGATGGGTATGGGGTCCACTGCCACAACAGGATGGGTATGGGGTCCACTGCCACAACAGGATGGGTATGGGGTCCACTGCCACCACAGGATGGGTATGAGGTCCTCTACCACCCACAGGATGCGGATGGAGTGCATAATAAATGAAGTAAACTAAAACTTAGACAGAATAAATATATTAGACAAGTTACTGAAAGACCCATTTTCTTTAAGAACCATCGTAATCTAAAAACCTTCTAAATTAATCTAAAAATAAAAGTAATAATGGCAAACATTGTCAACTACGAATGAATTATAAAATATACAAAGGAATTTAAACTTGCTCTCTCTGCAGCTAAATAGGAGTTGCAAAGAAACAGTTCCTCGCACACTTCCTTGTCGTTTGTAGTAAATGTGTCTGCCCATATCCTCAGTTTCATTACCTATTCCTTCACTGTTGTTTTCCTCCTGATGTGGCTATGCAGCAGTTTGGGTCAAGTATTTGCCTTGCTTGCTGTCATTTTCATTTTCTCTGCTATCTAGTGTCCTATTATTTCTATAGTTTCTCCACGCCCTTGTACTTAGTTGCTTTGCTAGCTTACATCTCTGATTAAACTATGGGTAAGTCATCTGCATTTATGTTTTTTCCTTTTGGACTGGGACGAAATTGTCTGCTGCTTCCTTATACTTCTGTGTGAGGTAGTCCATCATGCCTTGAGCCGTCATTCCTCTGAGCTCTGTTTCCCAAGCTATATCAGTTAGGAATTTTCTTATTTCCTCATAATTTCCCTTCTGGAATGCTGGCCTTTTGTTTTCTGGTCCCTTCCTTGAGCACATTAACCCTTCTTCGACCAGATACTCAAACATCAGTTTGAGTTTGATCACAGTGATCACTGTGATCACTCATTCCCACGGGGCTTCGAGACCGATTTCCTTTATTTCTGAGTCGTTCAGAGTGAATACTAGGACGAACTTGCTGGTTCAATGTTACCTCTCATTCTCATTGGAACCTTGACATGCTGACTTAAAAACTTTCTTGTCACCTCCAACAGTTTCGCTCTCCATGTTTGCTCACCTCCATGCGGTTCCTTGTTTTCCCAGTCTATCCTTCCGTGAAAAAAGTCTCCATTATGAGCAGATGGTATCGATTTCAACACACAGCAGCAGCTGCTCTTTCAATTATAGTGTTAACTGGCATGTTGTTTCTGTCATACTCTTGCCTGGGTCTTCTGTTATTTGGTGGTGGGGTATATATCACTGCTACTACTACTCTTGGTCCTCCTATCGTCATGGGGCCTGTTATGAAGTCTCTGAACTCTTTGCAGTCTGGAATAACCATCTCCTCGAAACTCCATTTCTTTCTCAATGGTAGAGCCACTCCATCTCCTCCCCTTTCTTCCCTCACTTTCGTTATTAGAGTGTAGTCCTGGGGAAAGACCGCATTTGTTATGATTCCTGAGAGTTTTGTTTCCGTGAGTTCAATTACATCCGGGTTCATTTCTTGTGCTCTTTCCCTAAGTTTACTTGCTTTGCTTGTAATCCCATCTATGTTCGAGTACATTACCGTGAAGCTGACTCTCTTCTTTTCATCCTCAGTTTCTGTTGATTCCACTGGGGTTGGGGGGGGCATGGGGTGACCAGGGTGGGAGGGTCTAGGAAGGAGAACCTGGGGATCTGGGGTGTGAGGGGGGCCTGGGTGGATGTTGTACAAGGGGAGAGGGCATGTGGTGGGGGGAGGGAGGTTACCGGTTGGGGAGCCTGGGGAAGGGAGGCAGGGAGGGAAGGCGGTAGGGTAAGGAGAGCTTGGGGTGAGGGAACTGGGAAGGGCATGGGCTGGAGAAACTGAGGAGGGCATGGGGTGCGGGAACATGGAGGACCTGGGGACGGGGTTGGGGAAGAAGGGCATTGGGCCAGGGTCCGGGAGCATGGTCTGAAGAGGGACTTTACTGTCTGGGAAGGTGCAGGTGATTGGTTGGAGATGTCTATGGGGTTGAATGATGAGAGGCTTCTGTTTCATTCGTCTCTGGGGAATCTGGTCAGCTGGTGGGGGATTCCCACTCCCCTCTGAGGTTCCTGGAGATACTGAGACGAGTCCTGTGGCTCCCACATCCCCAACCCTTTCTTTTCGTCTCCTCCTTGCTTCTGCAGCCTTCCTTCTCTCTTCTCTCGTCATGTCCCTTTGCAGAAAGACGTCCTTTTATGCCTCTAACTTCATACGTCTGCTGTTCCTTGATAGGATTTTCTCTTTTATTGCCTCGTTCGTGAGCAAAACCTTTATGTGGTGAAGTGGCACTGTGCCAAGTTACCAGTAAATAGCTGGGGTAAAGTGGCACTGTGCCAAGTTACCAGTAAATAGCTGGGGTAAAGTGGCACTGTGCCAAGTTACCAGTAAATAGCTGGGGTAAAGTGGCACTGTGCCAAGTTACCAGTAAATAGCTATAGTAAAGTGGCACTGTGCCAAGTTACCAGTAAATAGCTATAGTAAAGTGGCACTGTGCCAAGTCACCAGGAAATAACTATAGTAAAGTGGCACTGTGCCAAGTTACCAGTAAATATCTATAGTAAAGTGGCACTGTGCCTGTTGTTTGTGAGGGAATGGATTGTCAGTTATCTTAAATGTTTGTTGGAGAGTCCACACCGCCATCTTACCCCTCACTAAGTGCACAGAGTGCGTGCACTGAGTCTAGTTTCTTTATTTCGAAGCTTGACCCTGCCATGCTGGGTATCTGGTGACAGCTCTCGTCATCAGGAGTCCATAGGCACCACGTTGGCCGACGTAGGTACTAGCGTTCAGAAATTACAGCAATGTGTAATATGTATTACAGCTTGAAACTCCAGGGGGTGAAAAATACAGTTTTAGTGTTTCGTGGTATTATTGGGAGCTGTGGTCAGGAGGGCTCGGCCCAGGCCAACGGTTTGTGTAACCAGAGGTCTAGCCGGATGACGTCATGGCTTAGCACCTCCTCCGAACCAAGGTTGTGATTGGTTCAGCCAGCAGGGCCTGCCACGGGATTGGCTAGTTTCAAAGAACGTAGAAGTACTGAGGGAGCAGCCTGGGGCCAGATTCACGAAAGTACTTACGCAAGCACTTACGAACGTGTACATCTTTCCTCAATCTTTGACGGCTTTGGTTACATTCATTAAACAGTTTACAAGCATGAAAACTTCCCATTCAACTGTTGTTATTGTTATAAACAGCCTCCTGGTGCTTCGGAGCTCATTAACTGTTTAATAATTGGAAACAAAGCAACCAAAGATTGAGAAAAGATGTACAGGTTCGTAAGTGCTTTCGTGAATCTGGCCCCTGGAAGCCAGCGGCCCACGTTGTCCCCAGCATTCTGAAGTTGTCGCTCGTCCGTGTAGGACGTGAAACATTTGTACTACCGACCATATAGTCAACGCGACGTTAATCCATATCTCATTATTGCCAGTTTCATCTCGCGCGGCCGCCGACAGAATCCGGTGTCGTGAAGGTTGAAATTAACAATATACGAGTGATAAGACTTAAGAGTCTTATCTTAAAACTGCCTAGTCAAGAGGAAATACCTTTGGTAAAGTGACACTGTGCCAAGTTATCAGTAAGTTATTGTAATAGAGTGACACTGTGCCAAGTTATCTGTAAGTTATTGTAATAGAGTGACACTGTGCCAAGTTATCTGTAAGTTATTGTAATAGAGTGACACTGTGCCAGGTTATCTGTAAGTTATTGTAATAGAGTGACACTGTGCCAGGTTATCTGTAAGTTATTGTAATAGAGTGACACTGTGCCAGGTTATCTGTAAGTTATTGTAATAGAGTGACACTGTGCCAGGTTATCTGTAAGTTATTGTAATAGAGTGACACTGTGCCAGGTTATCTGTAAGTTATTGTAATAGAGTGACACTGTGCCAAGTTATCTGTAAGTTATTGTAATAGAGTGACACTGTGCCAGGTCATGATGAAATATTGGTTGTAAAGTGGCACTGTGACAGAACTTCTAGAAATGCCTGGGGTAAAGTGGCACTGTGCCAAGTCACAATGAAACATTTATGGTAATGTGGGACTGTGTCAGGACATTAGCAAATAGCTGTGGTGAGTGGCACTGTGCCAGAATATCAGGAAGTAACTGTTGTCAAGTAGTACTGTGCCAGGGCATCAAAAACAGACTATAATAAAGTAGCACTGTGCAAGGTCACCAGGCAGTAACTATTGTAAAGTGGCACTGTGCCTGAACTTCAGAAAATAGCTGTGATAAAGTGGCACTGTGCCAGGACATCAGAAAATAGATATCGTAAAGTGGCACTGTGCCAGGTCACCAGGAAGTAGCTGTACTCACCTAATTGTATTGGCGGGGTTTGAACTCTGGCTCTTTGGTCCAGCCTCTCATCAGTCAATCATCTGGTGTACAGATTCCTGAGCCTACTGGGCTCTGTCATATCCACACTTGAAACTGTGTATGGAGTCAGCCTCCACCACATCACTGCCTAATGCATTCCACCTGGTAACTACTCTGACACTGAAAAAGTTCTTTCTAACATCCCTGTGGCTCATTTGGGTATTCAGTTTCCACCTGTGTCCCCTTGTTCGCGTACCACAGGTGTTAAACAGTTTATCCTTATATACCCCGTCAATTCCTTTGAGAATTTTGTAGGTAGTGATCATATCGTCGTGATGTGCATTTTATGCAGCCTTTCCTCGTAACTCATGCCTCTTAGTTCTTGGGATTAGCCTAGAACATTTTCCAGCTTCAACTTGTGCTTGACAGGATACGGGCTCCATGCTGGAGCCGCATACTCCAGAATTGGTCTTACATATGTGGTATACAAGGTTCTGAATGATTCCTTACATAGGTTCCTGAAGGCAGTTCTGATGTTAGCCAGCCTCGCATACGCCACAGATGTTCTTTTTATGTGGGCTTCAGGAGATAGGTTTGGTGTGATATCCACTCCTAGATCTTTCTCTCTGTCCTTTTCATGAAGGACTTCATCTCCCATTCGGTATCCTGTGTCTGGCCTCCTGGTTTCCACCGCCTAGTTTCATCACCTTACATATACTCGGGTTGAACTTTAGTAACCATTTGTTGGATCATTCATTCAGTTTGTCTAGGTCATCATGATTCCTTATACTATCTTCCTCCGTCTTAATCATCCTTATACTTTTTGCATCATCAGCAAACAATGAGAGGAACGGTTCTATAATCTTTGAGAGATCATTTCCATATATCAGAAACCGTATAGGTCTAAGGACTGATCCCTGTGGGACTACACTGTTGACGCCGCGCCAGTCTGAGACCTCACCCCTCACAGTGACTCGCTGTCTCCTGCTGCGTAGGTACTCCCATATCCAATTGAGTACCGTCCCTTTCACTCCTGCCTGCATCTCCAGCTTGTGCGCTAATTTCTTGTGTGGTACTGTGTCAAAGGCCTTCTGGCAATCCAAAAATATGCAGTTAGCTCTCCCCTCTCTTTTTTGCCTGAATTTTGTTGCCTGGTCGTAAAATTCAACTAATCCTGTGAGGCATGACTTGCCATCCCTGAACCTATGCTGATGTTGTGTTACTAAGTTTCTTAGCTCCAGAGGTTCCACTATCTTTTTTTGCACAATCTTCTCCATCAATTTGCATGGTATGCAAGTTAGGGACACTGGCTTGTAGTTCAGGGTCTCCTATCTATCCCCCTTCTTGTATATAGGGACTATATTTGCCATATTCCGAATTTTTGGCAGTTCAACTGTTACCAGTGATTTGTTATACACCATGGAGAGTGGCTGGTGCAGTGCTTCTGCTCCTTCCTTTAGTATCCATGGTGATATTCCATCCGGGCCAGTAACCTTTGTCACATCCATGTCTAACAAAAGCTTCCTTACATCAACACTAGCAATCCCAAACTCCTGTAGTGGTGCCTGGTTAACTATTCCTTCTCTTATCACTGGAACTTTTCCTTGCTCTAATGTGAAGACCTCCTGGAATTAAACATTGAGTTCCTTGCAGACTTCCTTGTCATTTGTAGAGAATCTGTCTGTTCCAATCCTCAGTTTGTAGTAAGGTGACACTGCCACGACATCAGGAAATAGCTATGGTAAAGTAGCACAGTGCCATGTCACCAGGAAGTATCTGCGGTAAAATGGCACAGTGCCAAAACAACAGGAAATAACGATAGTAAAGTGGCACTGTGGCAGGTCATCAAGAAAGAACTGTGACAAAATAGCATGTAAAGTAGTAAAGTAGCACCCCATACCATCCCTGTACCCCCCTCCCCTCTCTGTCCTACCTCCTCTATAACCCCATACTCTCCCTGTCCCCCCAATCACCCCATACCCTCCTTCGCTCCCCCTCCCCCTCACCCATCATCCTCCCTGCCCGCCCTCCCCCTCACCCCATACCCTCCCTGTCCCCCGTTCCCTTGCCCCAGAATCTTCTGAGACCCTTTTACGCAACTCACAAATCCCGACACCTATGGAATGATTTCCTCCATCAGCAGAAAGACCACCAAGATGAGAAAACAAGAATGGACTGCAGAAAGTGGGCTTCAAGGCAATGTATACAATATATATGAGATTACAAACAAATCCAGTGAACTTGGAGAATGTGCAAGAGATGAAAAACCGGACATAATAGCACTCACAGAAACAAAGCTAACGAATATCATAACAAATGCAATGTTTCTGCAGGAATACTACGTAGTTAGGAAAGAGAGGGAAGGAAGAGGTGGAGGTGGAGTAGCTCTGCTGATAAAAAGAGAATGTAGTTTTGAAGAGATGGTTATCCATGGCTGTGAAGGTTTCAGTGACTACATAACAGGTACCATAGCAATTGTGGGACAAAAATTTATAGTAGTAGTCATATGTAACCCACCACCAAATGCCAGAAGACCCATACAGAAATATGATAGAAACAACATAGCTACCATTAATGTAAAAGAGAGGGCACTTCTGTTGCTAGCAGGAACAGATACAGACTGCTAATCATGGAAGACTTCAACCACAGAAAGATAAATTGGGATAACAGAGACCCACATGGAGGACTGGACACATGGAGAGCAAAGTTACTGAAAGTCGCAATAAATAACTTTCTAAGCCAACACTTCAAGGGACCGACAGGAATGAGAGGAAAAGACGAACCAGCAATGCTCGATCTGATATTCACCCTGAATGAGTCGGATATAAGGTAAGTTAAGCTTGAAGCCCCCTAGGGAATGAGTGATCACTGTATACTGATATTTGAGTATCTGGTAGAGCTAGGAGTAATATTTCCCCAAAAAGAACGAGAAAACAAGGGGCTGGCATATCGAAAGGAAAATTAAGAGGAATGAGAAAATTCCTAAGAGAAGTACCATGGGACACATAACTCAGAACTAAGACCGTACAAGACATGATGGACTATGTCACTCAAAAGTGTCAGGAGGCAGTGAACAGGTTAATCTCAGCCCAAAGAAAGAAAATGAGAAGCAAAAGAAGAATCCACGGTTTAAAGGGCACGTAGTCAAGCAAAGGAAAGGAACAAAAGGGCGTGGCGGAACTTCCGAAGTAACATACCCATCGTCTGAAGTGTCACTGTGGGTCCCATACAACACCACCCACCGTCTCAAGTGTCACTGTGGGTCCCATACAACACCACCCACCGTCTCAAGTGTCACTGTGGGTCCCATACAACACCACCCACAGTCTCAAGTGTCACTGTGGGTCCCATACAACACCACCCACAGTCTCAAGTGTCACTGTGGGTCGCATACAACACCACCCACCGTCTCAAGTGTCACTGTGGGTCCCATACAACACCACCCACAGTCTCAAGTGTCACTGTGGGTCCCATACAACACCACCCACAGTCTCAAGTGTCACTGTGGGTCCCATACAACACCACCCACCGTCTCAAGTGTCACTGTGGGTCCCATACAACACCACCCACCGTCTCAAGTGTCACTGTGGGTCCCATACAACACCACCCACCGTCTCAAGTGTCACTGTGGGTCCCATACAACACCACCCACCGTCTCAAGTGTCACTGTGGGTCCCATACAACACCACCCACCGTCTCAAGTGTCACTGGGTCCCATACAACACCACCCACCGTCTCAAGTGTCACTGTGGGTCCCATACAACACCACCCTCCGTCTCAAGTGTCACTGTGGGTCCCATACAACACCACCCACCGTCTCAAGTGTTACTGTGGGTCCCATACAACACCACCCACCGTCTCAAGTGTTACTGTGGGTCCCATACAACACCACCCACTGTCTCAAGTGTCACTGTGGGTCCCATACAACACCACCCACCGTCTCAAGTGTTACTGTGGGTCCCATACAAACCCCCACCGTCTCAAGTGTCACTGTGGATCCCATACAACACCACCCACCGTCTCAAGTGTCACTGTGGGTCCCATACAACACCACCCACCGTCTCAAGTGCAGGGACAACGTTAGGCGTGTTGAATATATATCATTAAGGTCAGGTGCATAAAACAAAAGAGTGAGGAGTACATCATAATGGGAGAATAGGGCATAACTAGGGGAAAGATAGGGGACGTATATAGGGACAAAGCACATACAAAGATTATTCAAGTGTAGTGGGCGTGGCATGTCGAGCAGTGTCTTCTATGTTGGCGTCTTCATGTTCCGTCTTGCTCTCATGGTGGGTATAGTGAATAGTTCCGTATTTTGGGTATCTATGGTTGTTCTATTTTTATGTGGATTGTTCAAGAATTTGTAATAATTTTACATCTTGGGATTTTGTCTATTATACAAGTGTTATTATTCAACATCTCTCTTGTTAGGGTGATGTCATGGGCTCTTGTTATACTCTTGTTATGTCAGTACAAGATCTTGTTTTCTATAATAGTGTCTGTTCAATGTTGATCTGAGTGGTGAACGAGTGATGAACCAGTGGTGAACCAGTGGTCAGTCAGTGGTGAACCAGTGATGAACCAGTGGTCAGTCAGTGGCCAAACAGTGGTCCAGTCAGTGGTGAAACAGTGGTGAAACAGTGGTCAACTCACCTTCTAAATACCTGACCACAGGTATATGTGTCAGACAAGACACCCGACGTTTGTATGCATGTCATATCTGTTGTGGTGTCCACGACATAACACTCGTCATGAATGTGACCTTCACAAACAACCACACATATAGTTGTTGATTTATTGTGCATGATTATTGCCCGAGTATTCTGTTTGGGACTCCTGTGACCCTTTACACACCGGCATGTTAGGTACGCCGTGTTACTTATTGGCTGTCAATCATGTTAAGTTAGGTTTTTGTCCACGAGTGATAATATCCTTACTGAGGTCAATCTAAGGTAAATCAAGCACCCTTTTATTAGTGGTGAATTGTAAAAAAATCTAATGTTAAGCATAATGCGGTGTTTCCGTTGAACCACTTCCAAATACTGCTAAATACTTACTCTTACTTAAACTTTCAGCCCCAGGTGTCTTCAACACCGAGTTGCCTATTAGTCACTAAACTATAATGTGATGAGGACCCCAGGAGTCCCTTAAATTGATGTAATTACATTGAGGAGATTCCCACGACCAGTGTGGATCAGGACCCGGTGAAGGCAGTTTGAGAGGAGACCACCATGGACTCTTACTCGACCGTGCTCCCGGCCTTGTACGCTCGCCCTCGTATCTGATGGGTTCCGACAGCTTTGTGAAGCGTCTGACATATACCCTGTGTGACGTTGCAAGCAATTGTAGTCATGAAAAGTAAAACCAAACAATGGTACTGGAGGTGATGTTAGCTGGGTGAGAGTGGTACTGGAGGTGGTGTAGCTGGGGGGTGAGAGTGGTACTGGAGGTGGTGATGGTTGGGATGAGAGTGGTACTGGAGGTGGTGTTAGTTGGGATGAGAGTGGTACTGGAGGTGGTGTTAGCTGGGATGAGAGTGGTACTGGAGGTGGTGATGGTTGGGATGAGAGTGGTACTGGAGGTGGTGT
>WNGS01163061.1:17985-36310 GCA_020271785.1 Procambarus virginalis | reverse complement strand
CACCACCTCCAGTACCACTCTCATCCCAGCTAACACCACCTCAGTACCACTCTCATCCCACCATCACCACCTCCAGTACCACTCTCACCCCAGCTAACACCACCTCCAGTACCACTCTCATCCCAACCATCACCACCTCCAGTACCACTCTCACCCCAGCTAACACCACCTCCAGTACATTGTTTGGTTTTACTTTTCATGACTACAATTGCTTGCAACGTCACACATGGGTATATGTCAGACGCTTCACAAAGCTGTCGGAACCATCAGATACGAGGGCGAGCGTACAAGCCTGGGAGCACGGTCGAGTAAGAGTCCATGTTGGTCTCCTCTCAAACTGCCTTCACCGGGTCCTGATCCACACTGGTCGTGGAATCTCCTCAAGTAATACATCAATTTAAGGGACTCCTGGGGTCCTCATCACATTTATAGTTTAGTAACTAATAGGCAACTCGGTGTTGAAGACACCTGGGGCTGAAAGTTTAAGTAAGAGTAAAGTATTTAGCAGTATTTGGAAGTGGTTCAACGGAAACACCGCATTATGCTTAACATTAGATTTTTACAATTCACCACTAATAAAAGGGGTGCTTGATTTACCTTAGATTGACCTCAGTAAGGATATTATCACTCGTGGACAAAAACCTAACTTAACATGATTGACAGCCAATAACTAACACGGCGTACCTAACATGCCGGTGTGTAAAGGGTCACAGGAGTCCCAAACAGAATACTCGGGCAATAATCATGCACAATAAATCAACAACTAAATGTGTGGTGTATGTGAAGGTCACATTCACTGACGAGTGTTATGTCGTGACACCACACAGATATACATGCATTCAACGTCGGGTGTCTTGTCCGACACATATACCTGTGTCAGGTATTTAGAAGGTGAGTTGACCACTGTTTCACCACTGACTGACCACTGTTTGGCCACTGACTGACCACTGGTTCATCACTGGTTCACCACTGACTGACCACTGGTTCACCACTGGTTCATCACTCGTTCACCACTCAGATCAACATAGAACAGACACTATTATAAGAAAACAAGATCTTGTACTGACATAACAAGAGTATAACAGAGCCCATTACATCACACCTAACAAGAGAGATGTTGAATAATAACACTTGTATAATAGACAAACTCCCAAGATGTAAAATTATTACAAATTCTTGAACAATCCACATAAAAATAGAACACCATAGATACCCAAATACGGAACTATTCACTATTCACCATGAGAGCAAGACCGGAACATGAAGACGCCAACATAGAAGACACTGCTCGACATGCCACACCACTACACCTGAATAATCTTTGTATGTGCTTTGTCCCTATATACGTCCCCTATCTTCCCCTAGTTATGCCCTATTCTCCCATTATGATGTACTCCTCACTCTTTTGTTTTATGCACCTGACCTTATTTTTTTTTTTTAAATTTATTTTTACATGCAAGCATGCAAGTACAAGCAATAAATACAATAAAAGGTACATAATAAAACCGAATTTAGCAAACACAAAACAAACACCGGCAGAAGGACCGACATCACAGTACAAAACCATCAAAAAAGCGCAAACAGGCAAAACAATACCCTAAATACAATAACACATAAACCAAGACCAAATTACACATTGAAAGCAGAGGAGAACAATACAAAAAATAATAAAATTCATAACATGGCATAATAACAATTCAAAACAGAAACAAAAAAACAAAATTTCTGCATAATAACCCCTCACGTAAGAGAGCAAACAGCATAGCCAGAAGGGCACATAATACAATAAATCAAAGAAACATAATTTATGAAAAGGCATAGCCGAAATTACATTGGCCTGAAGGGCACCCAATAAACACCACAGAACAAACTATCAAGATTGCGCATACTTTTCCGGCCACTCCGCTGCCGGGAAACGAACACAATACGCCTCCCACAACAACAGGATGTCGTCCGAAAAAGGGTGACGAAATGTCTGCCGAGGATCGGGCATCGAAAGCGGCACACCCTCAACAAATACCCGAGCCTGTGGAACCCAGACGGTCGAGGGGCTCCACGGAACAGGCAGCACTCGGGTATGAAAATGAACAACCAAAGGGTTAGTCACCGAATCATGCGCCACGCCGGAGGCCAAGATGAACGGGACGGGCTGCCCCTTACAGGCGCGGGCAACGGGCAACGCACTTGTAACCTTTGCAGCCCCACAGGGCTCCGCAGCAACCACCGGACGGGACACCTGCAGGGGCCCCCCTCGCCGAACATCCTTCTTTAGTAACAACACTAGGTCGCGGCCTGCACCAGCACCCCCCTCCCCAACGTCCGGAGGAGCAACCACCCCCCACTGCGGGGAACCGCCTACAGACGAAACAGGAGGCGAATCATACACACAACCTTGGCATCAGCAGGTACATGGACGTCAGCGACCACCACTCATCTCCCGAAGACCCATCGTCGTCGAAACCCCCACATCAGCCCATGCAGTAGAAGAACGCCTGGACCGCTTGGGCACCGGGCGCACATCCTCAGAGCCGGAGGCGGACCCAGAACCACGGGCATCACAAGCCGTGCGAACCACCGCTCGCCTCATGACGGCAGCAGCCTCAACCGCAGGGGGAACCGGACCACACACAACAGGAGGCCCCACAGCCACCCCAGCACTCAGCGCAGCCGGGACCCGAGGCGAGTTCGCAGGCGAGCACACAGGGCCAGGCGCAGAAACCGAAGACTGGCGAACAGACGGCGAGGAGGGAGCATCAGAAAGGCCCACGGGAGCATCAGTGACAGGAGCAGGAGTTTCCACCGAGGGCATCGCAACATCCAGTATAGGGTCGGCGACATTCGGGGGAACTTCCACCACAGGGGGCTCATCAGGCGACACAGGGGTGCAGCCGCGTCCGGAGAGGCGTCCTCCTCCACAGGAAGTGGTGGAAAGTCTTCCTCGCTGAAGAGGTTCACAGGCGCAGAGGCGGGCGCAGAACAGTCAGCAGCTGGATGGCCCGACAGGCCACAACGATAACATGTCCGAGGCTGGCGGGCGTAGAATACACGAACCGTGTACCCCATCAGCCGCACTGAGGACGGAATATCCTCCCGTAGCCTCATGCCCAGGGTACGAATGTTCGTCCTGACGCCCTTAAGTGGGCTCGAAGACACCACATTCACTCGCACACTCACGATGGCGCCAAACCGGCCGAAATACCGCCGTAGCAGACCCTCTGGAAACTCCAATGGAGCCCCATGAACACTGACGTAGGTGAGAGCACCACTCCGATCCGAGACGGAAACAGTGCCCTCCCCATCCTGTAGAGGCAGAGTCCGCCCCTCGTATCTACGGAGAAAAGCACGATACGCCATTTCTTCAGTGAACTTGAGGATCACCCGACGGGCCGTCACCAGCTCGACACCGTAGATATCCATCACAGGTACCTGCAGCTGCTCACACACCCGTGCAATCTCCGGGTACCCAGCCCGGCTGGAAAATTCCAGGCCCACAGACTGAGCCCGCAGTACTGGTGGGAGTGGGACCCCCATCGTAACGCAGTTCCGCCACGTCAGCAAACAGCCAGCCAGGCAACAACACTGGGAGGGCAGCTACGCCCCGCCACCTGGCGACCAAACGGCTAACTACCCCAGCAGTCACGGAGGGACACGTCCGCACTCCACGGCTGCTCAGGGTCAACTCACCTGACCTTAATGATATATATTCAACACGCCTAACGTTGTCCCTGCACTTGAGACGGTGGGTGGTGTTGTATGGGACCCACAGTGACACTTGAGACGGTGGGTGGTGTTGTATGGGACCCACAGTGACACTTGAGACGGTGGGGGTGTTGTATGGGACCCACAGTGACACTTGAGACGGTGGGTGGTGTTGTATGGGACCCACAGTAACACTTCAGACGGTGGGTGGTGTTGTATGGGACCCACAGTGAAACTTGAGACGGTGGGTGGTGTTGTATGGGACCCACAGTAACACTTCAGACGGTGGGTGGTGTTGTATGGGACCCACAGTGACACTTGAGACGGTGGGTGGTGTTGTATGGGACCTGGGACCCACAGTGACACTTGAGACGATGGGTGGTGTTGTATGGGACCCACAGTGACACTTGAGACAGTGGATGGTGTTGTATGGGACCCACAGTGACACTTGAGACAGTGGGTGGTGTTGTATGGGACCCACAGTGACACTTGAGACAGTGGGTGGTGTTGTATGGGACCCACAGTGACACTTGAGACAGTGGGTGGTGTTGTATGGGACCCACAGTGACACTTGAGACGGTGGGTGGTGTTGTATGGGACCCACAGTGAGACTTGAGACGGTGGGTGGTGTTGTATGAGACCCACAGTGAGACTTGAGACGGTGGGTGGTGTTGTATGGGACCCACAGTGAGACTTGAGACGGTGGGTGGTGTTGTATGGGACCCACAGTGACACTTGAGACGGTGGGTGGTGTTGTATGGGACCCACAGTGAGACTTGAGACGGTGGGTGGTGTTGTATGGGACCCACAGTGAGACTTGAGACGGTGGGTGGTGTTGTATGGGACCCACAGTGACACTTGAGACGGTGGGTGGTGTTGTATGGGACCCACAGTGACACTTGAGACGGTGGGTGGTGTTGTATGGGACCCACAGTGAGACTTGAGACGGTGGGTGGTGTTGTATGGGACCTACAGTGACACTTGAGACGGTGGGTGGTGTTGTATGGGACCCACAGTAACACTTCAGACGGTGGGTGGTGTTGTATGGGACCCACAGTGACACTTGAGACGGTGGGTGGTGTTGTATGGGACCCACAGTGACACTTGAGACGGTGGGTGGTGTTGTATGGGACCCACAGTAACACTTCAGACGGTGGGAGGTGTTGTATGGGACCCACAGTGAGACTTGAGACGGTGGGTGGTGTTGTATGGGACCCACAGTGAGACTTGAGACGGTGGGTGGTGTTGTATGGGACCCACAGTGACACTTGAGACGGTGGGTGGTGTTGTATGGGACCCACAGTGACACTTGAGACGGTGGGTGGTGTTGTATGGGACCCACAGTGAGACTTGAGACGGTGGGTGGTGTTGTATGGGACCCACAGTGAGACTTGAGACGGTGGGTGGTGTTGTATGGGACCCACAGTGACACTTGAGACGGTGGGTGGTGTTGTATGGGACCCACAGTGACACTTGAGACGGTGGGTGGTGTTGTATGGGACCCACAGTGAGACTTGAGACGGTGGGTGGTGTTGTATGGGACCTACAGTGACACTTGAGACGGTGGGTGGTGTTGTATGGGACCCACAGTAACACTTCAGACGGTGGGTGGTGTTGTATGGGACCCACAGTGACACTTGAGACGGTGGGTGGTGTTGTATGGGACCCACAGTGACACTTGAGACGGTGGGTGGTGTTGTATGGGACCCACAGTAACACTTCAGACGGTGGGAGGTGTTGTATGGGACCCACAGTGAGACTTGAGACGGTGGGTGGTGTTGTATGGGACCCACAGTGAGACTTGAGACGGTGGGTGGTGTTGTATGGGACCCACAGTGACACTTGAGACGGTGGGTGGTGTTGTATGGGACCCACAGTGACACTTGAGACGGTGGGTGGTGTTGTATGGGACCCACAGTGAGACTTGAGACGGTGGGTGGTGTTGTATGGGACCCACAGTGACACTTGAGACGGTGGGTGGTGTTGTATGGGACCCACAGTAACACTTCAGACGGTGGGTGGTGTTGTATGGGACCCACAGTGACACTTCAGACGGTGGGTGGTGTTGTATGGGACCCACAGTGACACTTCAGACGATGGGTGGTGTTGTATGGGACCCACAGTAACACTTCAGACGATGGGTGGTGTTGTATGGGACCCACAGTAACACTTCAGACGATGGGTGGTGTTGTATGGGACCCACAGTAACACTTCAGACGATGGGTGGTGTTGTATGGGACCCACAGTGACACTTCAGACGATGGGTGGTGTTGTATGGGACCCACAGTGACACTTCAGACGATGGGTATGTTACTTCGGAAGTTCCGCCACGCCCTTTTGTTCCTTTCCTTTGCTTGACTACGTGCCCTTTTAAACCGTGGATTCTTCTTTTGCTTCTCATTTTCTTTCTTTTGGGCCGAGATTAACCTGTTCACTGCCTCCTGACACTTTTGAGTGACAGTCCATCATGTCTTGTACGGTCTTAGTTCTGAGTTATGTGTCCCATGGTACTTCTCTTAGGAATTTTCTCATTCCTCTTAATTTTCCTTTCGATATGCCAGCCCCTTATTTTCTCGTTCTTTTTGGGAAATATTACTCCTAGCTCTACCAGATACTCAAATATCAGTATACAGTGATCACTCATTCCCTAGGGGGCTTCAAGCTTAACTTACCTTATATCCGACTCATTCAGGGTGATTATCAGATCGAGCATTGCTGGTTCGTCTTTTCCTCTCATTCCTGTCGGTCCCTTGAAGTGTTGGCTTAGAAAGTTATTTATTGCCACTTTCAGTAACTTTGCTCTCCATGTGTCCAGTCCTCCATGTGGGTCTCTGTTATCCCAATTTATCTTTCTGTGGTTGAAGTCATCCATGATTAGCAGTCTGTATCTGTTCCTGCTAGCAACAGAAGCTGTCCTCTCTTTTACATTAATGGTAGCTATGTTGTTTCTATCATATTTCTGTATGGGTCTTCTGGCATTTGGTGGTGGGTTACATATGACTACTACTATAAAACTTTGTCCCACAATTGCTATGGTACCTGTTATGTAGTCACTGAAACCTTCACAGCCCTGGATAACCATCTCTTCAAAACTACATTCTCTTTTTATCAGCAGAGCTACTCCACCTCCACCTCTTCCTTCCCTCTCTTTCCTAACTATGTAGTATTCCTGCAGAAACATTGCATTTGTTATGATATTCGTTAGCTTTGTTTCTGTGAGTGCTATTATGTCCGGGTTTTCATCTCTTGCACATTCTCCAAGTTCACTGGATTTGTTTGTAACCCCATATATATTGTATACATTGCCTTGAAGCTTACTTTCTGCTGTCCATTCTTGTTTTCTCATCTTGGTGGTCTTTCTGCTGATGGAGGAAATCATTCCATAGATGTCTGGATTTGTGAGTTGGTTTAAGGGTCTCAGAAGATTCTGGGGCAAGGGGTGGGGGGTCAAGGGAACGGGGGACAGGGAGGGTATGGGGTGAGGGGGAGGGCGGGCAGGGAGGATGATGGGTGAGGGGGAGGGGGAGCGAAGGAAGGTATGGGGTGATTGGGGGGGACAGGGAGAGTATGGGGTTATAGAGGAGGTAGGACAGAGAGGGGAGGGGGGTACAGGGATGGTATGGGGTGCTACTTTACTACTTTACATGCTATTTTGTCACAGTTCTTTCTTGATAACCTGCCACAGTGCCACTTTACTATCGTTATTTCCTGTTACTTTGGCACTGTGCCATTTTACCGCAGATACTTCCTGGTGACATGGCACTGTCCTACTTTACCATAGCTATTACCTGATGGCGTGGTAGTGTCACCTTACTACAAACTGAGGATTGGAACAGACAGATTCTCTACAAATGACAAGGAAGTCTGCAAGGAACTCAATATTTAATTCCAGGAGGTCTTCACGTTAGAGCAAGGAAAAGTTCCAGTGATAAGAGAAGAAATAGTTAACCAGGCACCACTATGGGAGTTTGGGATTGCTGGTGTGGATGTAAGGAAGCTTTTCTTAGATATGGATGTGACAAAGGTTACTGGCCCGGATGGAATATCACCATGGATACTAAAGGAAGGAGCAGAAGCCACTGTGCCAGCCACTCTCTATGGTGTATAACAAATCACTGGTAACAGCTGAACTGCCAAAAATTTGGAATATGGCAAATGTTGTCCCTATATACAAGAAGGGGGATAGACAGGAGGCACTGAACTTCAAGCCAGTGTCCCTAACTTACATACCATGCAAGTTGATGGAGAAGATTGTGCAAAAAAGATAGTGGAACCTCTGGAGCAAAGAAACTTAGTAACACAACATCAGCATAGGTTCAGGGATGGGAAATCATGCCTCACAGGATTAGTTGCATTTTGCGACCAGGCAACAAAAATCAGGCTAAAAAGAGAGGGGAGAGCTAACTGCATATTTTTGGTTTGCTAGAAGGCCTTTGACACAGTACCACACTAGAGATTAGTGCACAAGCTGGAGATACAGGCAGGAGTGAAAGGGAAGGTAGTCCATTGGATAAGGGAGTACCTAAGCAGCAGGAGACAGCGAGTCACTGTGAGGGGTGAGGTCTCGGATTGGCATGACGTCACAAGTGTAGTCCCACAGGGATCATTCCTTGGACCTATACTGTTTCTGATATATGGAAATGATCTCTCAAAGGATATAGAACAGTTCCTCTCATTGTTTGCTGATGATGCAAAAAGTATAAGGATGATTAAGACGGAGGAAGATAGTATAAGGAATCATGATGACCTAGACAAAATGAATGAATGGTCCAACAAATGACTACTAAAGTTGAACCCGAGTATATGTAAGGTGATGAAACTAGGCGGTGGAAACCAGGAGGCCTGACACAGGATACCGAATGGGAGATGAAGTCCTTCATGAAAAGGACAGAGAGAAAGATCTAGGAGTTGATATCACACCAAACCTATCTCCTGAAGCCCACACAAAAAGAACATCTGCGGCGTATGCGAGGCTGGCTAACATCAGAACTGCCTTCAGGAAACTATGTAAGGAATCATTCAGAACCTTGTATACCACATATGTAAGACCAATCCTGGAGTATGTGGCCCCAGCATGGAGCCCTTATCCTGTCAAGCACAAGTTGAAGCTGGAAGATGTTTTAGGCCAGTCCCAAGAAATAAGAGGCATGAGTTACGAGGAAAGGCTGCATGAAATGCACCTCACGACACTGGTAGACAAAAGAGTAAGGAGAGATATGACCACTACCTACAAAATTCTCAGGGGAATTGACGGGGTAGATAAGGATAAACTGTTTAACACGGGTGGTACGCGAACAACGGGGACACAGATGGAAACTGAATACCCAAATGAGCCACAGGGATGTTAGAAAGACCTTTTCAGTGTCAGAGTAGTTAACAGGTGGAATGCATTAGGCAGTGATGTGGTGGAGGATGACTCCATACACAGTTTCAAATGTAGATATGACAGAGCCCTGTAGGCTCAGGAATCTGTACACCAGATGATTGACTGATGAGAGGCTGGACTGTGGGAACCGACCTGTGAGATTTTATATATTTAATTTATATGAATTTATATAGAATTTATATTTACGTTAATTTATATACTTCGATAGCAATTTGTATAATGTTGAGTGGACTGTATTTCTGCAATAATCTCACAAATCGATTCATGCACATTAGGGAGGGTTTATAGAATTTATATATATGCAGCCAATTAAACTACATATATTGTTAAACATTAAAGAGGTTCCTTATCTTATTGTACAGCAGGCCTTAGTCCACCAGGTAAAACTAGGATGTAGACACCAAATTTTCCTCGTGTGAGGTAGCTTCCATCACCCTGGTAACTGATACACAAAGCATGCTTCCTCGTCTTGTACCTGTCAAAGGGCGCTAGCTATGAAGCCAGAATCCTAATATATGACAGCTATATCAGAGAAAACACTGTACATTGAACCAAATAAAGACCAAGGCTTAATTACCTTTAGTTTGAGGCGATTTCGTATTCTAACCGGCTCACCCTATCTACTGACATTAATGGCCAAAAATGAATAGATAAATGGGTTTCGGCAGAACACTTAGCTTGTTTATTGTTGACTGCGTGTTGATAATGGTAGACCTTTGGTTCCCATAACACTTCGTCCAAGAGATATAATAGGAGCTGAATTTGCTCTCTTGCGCCTCTGGTCTTAAATAATGGCTGACACTCCATACTATTGACGCTACTGGCCGACATTGTCCAGAAATGATAGGAGCCAAATTCGCTCCACGCGTCTCGGAGGTGACACCATGGCTGCCTCGTGGTGACAACAACAATTGACCACTCCTACTCATACTGACGCCTCCCTCACTTTGTAGAGATGTCAGTAATTGATAGAAGGGTCACATTTACTCTATTTTGATATTGATAATTAAGTTAATTAAAATGAGATGTTTTATGATGGTAAAAGTCCAAAGACTAATGTATTTAAGAATAATTCCAACACAATAGCTGGTGAATTATAATAGTATGTGGCTATGATATCCCGTTTTCTATAGACGGAAACTCCACTACAAGTTACATTTCTATGGGTAACTTGTTTATACAATGCAGCAACATTATCTGCAATTGTATGTAATATTAAATGGTGTCGGATTTTCCGACATAATTCCCCGGGGGCTGCTCACGGGTCGAAGTCCTATTTAGAACAGACGAACACCGATACTCCTCCTTCGAATTATTAGATTAATTTGATGTTAGTAGTTAGTAATCACACATTTGTGCGTCTGTTCGTACAGGACGGATGTCCCGTACTAGAGTTACAGGGGTTAGAAGTCTAATGCGATTTCATTTCCCTGTTAACTCTTGAAAGGCTAAAATTCAAGCCTAAATACATATTATTTAACCCAGAAGACTGAATGTGATCAAGTACTACAGTCAAGTATGATTCAGGGACTGCAGTGAGATCAGTGACATTAGATATAACTTGAAGCTTCTTCAGGTAACTGGTCACTGATATATAAACACTGAGGCCCATGGAATTCATCTTGATTAAATAATAAATGTATCAAAATCAGTCGTCAGATTTATTGGGGTTTAATTTAGTTAATTGATTGATTCAGAGGATTGAATAGCCCATCACTAAAGCTAAGTATGGTTCTGAGACTGCAGTGGGTTCAGTGACATTGGTCGCTGTGACTTGTAGCTGTTTAGGCTACTGTTCACTGATTTGCCACTGAAGCCTCATGAACTCATCTTCAGCTTTAAATGATGATATTAACATCAACCTCTGTTGCTATAGTCAGCTGTAATCTCCTTAGTATAATGCTACTGGAGAAATATAATCAGCTGACAAATTTAGATTTCTATTGGTATTGTTTATCTGCAGGCATAGGTCTCCTCAGGCTTGATACTGGGCCTGAGAGTAATTTGCCTCCTGCAGAATTTAGCATGGTTATGCCCTGATGTTTAGTAGGGCTACCAATGAATCGATGGTAGTTGATCTGTTTTGTTAAGTGGCCTTTAAGACCTGCAAGGGTTCTTCTCATTCTCCCTGCATTATCCATATTGGCTAGTTGGTGAAGCCTTGTGGGGCTTGTACTTGGGTTGCTCATAATGCTGAACAAGCACTGATGGTAGCCTAGGGTCAAAATTCTGCACTCACTAGGCGATAATCCTACCTCTACTAGAGGTTAGCACTTAAAATTAATACACATTATATATATACAATCATACACACTAATGATTTGAGTGATAAACAGTGTCATGGAAGTACCTTTAGGTTAGCTCCTCAAAATCACCCTAGGATGGTATAGACACTAATTAATCACTCAAAGGTGTAATGATCATAAGTAAATTATTATATATACAACTCAACTCGAGTTGATAAAAATTACACCCAAAATAGGGTCTGCACCATTCATTAATGGTGCTAGGTTGTTTAATATAGTACCACTAGACTATGGTAATAATGGGACTAGGATGAACAATAAATAGTTCAACTAGTCAATGGTAATATCCTACCCTGTTGTGGGTTGGCAATTGGTAAATATTATATTGTGAACACTAGTGCAATATATATTAAATAATTCTCTATTTTGGAGAAATAATATACACAATTATTGATAATAGCCTCTATAAAACTTCTAATATTATCAAGAAGTATTAAATATAATTGACCTCGCGAAATTAACATCACAAAATTCGTGGATAATCTCTCTCGCGAAATTTAACACCACGAACTCCGTGAACAATCTCGTGAGGACACAGCCACTAATTTGGCTGGCTTCAATATTAGCGCTGTCATTCACAGAATAACACACCCACCAAATCTGTGGGTGTCCCAGGAACCACTGACTGAGGCTGAACTGGGTTGGGGGCTCCTGAGCTCGCTCGCTCGAGGCAACGCCGCCGGTCTTTGACTGGCACTGTATAAATCACACTAGTATATTTAATGAATCCACTGGTTAACTGGTTCATCCGGTACTAAGATGACCAAATAATCTGTCATCCGACTCGAAGATGACCAATAATGTGGGTTCATAGGACCAATAATCCGGTTCCGAGGGTCCAAACAATCCGGTTCGAAGGACCAAATAATGTGGGAACCGACCTGTGAGATTTATATATATTTAATTTATATGAATTTATATAGAATTTATATTTACGTTAATTTATATACTTCGATAGCAATTTGTATAATGTTGAGTGGACTGTATTTCTGCAATAATCTCACAAATCGATTCATACACATTAGGGGGGTTTATAGAATTTATATATATGCAGCCAATTAAACTACAGTATTAAACTACATATATTGTTAAACATTAAAGAGGTTCCTTATCTTATTGTACAGCAGGCCTTAGTCCACCAGGTAAAACTAGGATGTAGACACCAAATTTTCCTCATGTGAGGTAGCTTCCATCACCCTGGTAACTGATGCACAAAGCATGCTTCCTCGTCTTGTACCTGTCAAAGGGCGCTAGCTATGAAGCCAGAATCCTAATATATGACAGCTATATCAGAGAAAACACTGTACATTGAACCAAATAAAGACAAAGGCTTAATTACCTTTAGTTTGAGGCGATTTTGTATTCTAACCGGCTCACCCTATCTACTGACATTAACGGCCAAAAATGATTAGATATACGGGTTTCGGCAGAACACTTAGCTTGTTTATTGTTGACTGCGTGTTGATAATGGCAGACCTTTGGTTCCCATAACACTTCGTCCAAGAGATATAATAGGAGCTGAATTTGCTCTCTTGCGCCTCTGGTCTTAAATAATGGCTGACACTCCATACTATTGACGCTACTGGCCGACATTGTCCAGAAATGATAGGAGCCAAATTCGCTCCACGCGTCTCGGAGGTGACACCATGGCTGCCTCGTGGTGACAACAACAATTGACCACTCCCTACTCACTACTGACGCCTCCCTCACTTTGTAGAGATGTCAGTAATTTGATAGAAGGGTCACATTTACTCTATTTTGATATTGATAATTAAGTTAGTTAAAATGAGATGTTTTTATGATGGTAAAAGTCCAAAGACTAATGTATTTAAGAATAATTCCAGCACAATAGCTGGTGAATTATAATAGTATGTGGCTATGATATCCCGTTTTCTATAGACGGAAACTCCACTACAAGTTACATTTCTATGGGTAACTTGTTTATACAATGCAGCAACATTATCTGCAATTGTATGTAATATTAAATGGTGTCGGATTTTCCGACAGGACCAAAGAGCCAGAGCCCCCCCTCCCTCACAACTAGGTGAGTTCACTTAGGTGAGTACAGCTACTTCCTGGCGACCTGGCACAGTGCCACTTAATCACAGCTATTTTCTGAAGTTCAGGCACAGTACCACTTTACAATAGTTACTTCCTGGCGACCTGGCACAGTGCCACTTAATCACAGCTATTTTCTGAAGTTCAGGCACAGTGCCACTTTACAATAGTTACTTCCTGGTGACCTTGCACAGTGCTACTTTATTATAGCCTTGTTTTTGATGCCCTGGCACAGTACTACTTGACAACAGTTACTTCCTGATATTCTGGCACAGTGCCACTCACCACAGCTATTTGCTAATGTCCTGACACAGTCCCACTTTACCATAACTGCTTCATTGTGACTTGGCACAGTGCCACTTTACCCCAGGCATTTCTAGAAGTTCTGTCACAGTGCCACTTTACAACCGATATTTCATCGTGATCTGTCACAGTGCCACTTCACCACAGATATTTCTTCATAACTTGGCACAGTGTCACTCTATTACAATAACTTACAGATAACCTGGCACAGTGTCACTCTATTACAATAACTTACAGATAACCTGGCACAGTGTCACTCTATTACAATGACTTACAGATAACTTGGCTCAGTGTCACTCTATTACAATAACTAACAGATAACTTGGCACTGTGTCACTCTATTACAATAACTTACAGATAACTTGGCACAGTGTCACTCTATTACAATAACTTACAGATAACCTGGCACAGTGTCACTCTATTACAATAACTTACAGATAACTTGGCACAGTGTCACTTTACCAAAGGTATTTCCTCTTGACTAGGCATTTTTAAGATAAGACTCTTAAGTCTTATCACTCGTATATTGTTAATTTCAACCTTCACGACACCGGATTCTGTCGGCGGCCGCGCGAGATGAAACTGGCAATAATGAGATATGGATTAACGTCGCGTTGACTATATGGTCGGTAGTACAAATGTTTCACGTCCTACACGGACGAGCAACAACTTCAGAATGCTGGGGACAACGTGGGCCGCTGGCTTCCAGGGGCCAGATTCACGAAAGCACTTTCGAACCTGTACATCTTTTCTCAATCTTTGGTTGCTTTGTTTCCAATTATTAAACAGTTAATGAGCTCCGAAGCACCAGGAGGCTGTTTATAACAATAAGAACAGTTGAATGAGAAGTTTTCATGCTTGTAAACTGTTTAATAAATGTATCCAAAGCCGTCAAAGATTGAGGAAAGATGTACACGTTCGTAAGTGCTTGCGTAAGTACTTTCGTGAATCTGGCCCCAGGCTGCTCCCTCAGTACTTCTACGTTCTTTGAAACTAGCCAATCCCGTGGCAGGCCTTGCTGGCTGAACCAATCACAACCTTGGTTCGGGGGAGGTGCTAAGCCATGACGTCATCCGGCTAGACCTCTGGTTACACAAACCGTTGGCCTGGGCCGAGCCCTCCTGACCACAGCTCCCAATAATACCACGAAACACTAAAACTGTATTTTTCACCCCCTGGAGTTTCAAGCTGTAATACATATTACACCTTGCTGTAATTTCTGAACGCTAGTACCTACGTCGGCCAACGTGGTACCTATGGACTCCTGATGACGAGAGCTGTCACCAGATACCCAACATGGCAGGGGCAAGCTTCGAAATAAAGAAACTAGACTCAGTGCACGCACTCTGTGCACTTAGTGAGGGGTAAGATGGTGCTGTGGACTCTCCAACAAACATTTAAGATAACTGACAATCCATTCCCTCACAAACAGGCACAGTGCCACTTTACTATAGCTATTTCCTGGTGACTTGGCACAGTGCCACTTTACTATAGTTATTTCCTGGTGACTTGGCACAGTGCCACTTAACTATAGCTATTTCCTGGTGACTTAGCACAGTGCCACTTTACTATAGCTATTTCCTGGTGACTTGGCACAGTGCCACTTTACCCCAGCTATTTCCTGGTGACTTGGCACAGTGCCACTTTACCCCAGCTATTTCCTGGTGACTTGGCACAGTGCCACTTTACCCCAGCTATTTCCTGGTGACTTAGCACAGTGCCACTTTACTATAGTTATTTCTGGTGACTTGGCACAGTGCCACTTTACTATAGTATTTCCTGGTGACTTGGCACAGTGCCACTTTACTATAGTTATTTCCTGGTGACTTGGCACAGTGCCACTTAACTATAGTTATTTCCTGGTGACTTGGCACAGTGCCACTTACCATATGGAGGCCCTGATAGCTGAGTGGACAGCGCTCTGGTCTCGTAATCCTAGCGTCCGGGTTCGATCCCCAATGATGGCAGAAACAAAATGGGCAGAGTTTCTTTCACCTGATGCTCCTGTTACCTAGTAGTAAAGGTACCTGGGAGTTGGACAGCTGTTACTGGTTGCTTCCTGGGTGTGTGTGGGATTTTTTTTTTTTTTTATTAGTAACAGTTGATTGGTTGACAGTTGAAAGGCGGGCCGAAAAGAGCAGAACTCAACCCCCGCAAGTACAACTACAGCTATTTCCTGGAGACCTGGCACAGTGCCACTTTACCCCAGCTATTTCTGGAGACCTGGCACAGTGCCACTTTACCCCAGCTATTCCTGGAGACTGGCACAGTGCCACTTTACCCCAGCTTTTACTGGAGACCTGGCACAGTGCCACTTTACCCCAGCTATTTATGGTAACCTGGCACAGTGCCATTTACCCCAGCTATTCCTGGTGGCCTAGCACAGTGCCACTTTACCNACCCCAGCTAACACCACCTCCAGTACCACTCTCATCCCAGCTAACACCACCTCCAGTACCACTCTCATCCCAACCATCACCACCTCCAGTACCACTCTCATCCCCACTAACACCACCTCCAGTACCACTCTCATCCCAGCTAACACACCACCTCCAGTACCACTCTCATCCCAGCTAACACCACCTCCAGTACCACTCTCACCCCAGCTAACACCACCTCCAGTACCACTCTCACCCCAGCTAACACCACCTCCAGTACCACTCTCATCCCAGCTAACACCACCTCCAGTACCACTCTCATCCCAGCTAACACCACCTCCAGTACCACTCTCATCCAACCATCACCACCTCCAGTACCACTCATCCAACATCACCACCTCCAGTACCACTCTCATCCCAGCTAACACCACCTCCAGTACCACTCTCATCCCACCATCACCACCTCCAGTACCACTCTCACCCCAGCTAACACCACCTCCAGTACCACTCTCATCCCAGCTAACACCACCTCCAGTACCACTCTCATCCCAGCTAACACCACCTCCAGTACCACTCTCATCCCAACCATCACCACCTCCAGTACCACTCTCATCCCAGCTAACACCACCTCCAGTACCACTCATCCCAACCATCACCACCTCCAGTACCACTCTCATCCCAGCTAACACCACCTCCAGTACCACTCTCATCCCAACCATCACCACCTCCAGTACCACTCTCACCCCAGCTAACACCACCTCCAGTACCACTCTCACCCCAGCTAACACCACCTCCATCCCAGCTAACACCACCTCCAGTACCACTCTCATCCCAACCATCACCACCTCCAGTACCACTCTCATCCCAACCATCACCACCTCCAGTACCACTCTCATCCCAACCATCACCACCTCCAGTACCACTCTCATCCCAACCATCACCACCTCCAGTACCACTCTCATCCCAACAACACCACCTCCAGTACCACTCTCATCCCAGCTAACACCACCTCCAGTACCACTCTCACCCCAGCTAACACCACCTCCAGTACCACTCTCATCCCAGCTAACACCACCTCCAGTACCACTCTCATCCCAGCTAACACCACCTCCAGTACCACTCTCATCCCAACCATCACCACCTCCAGTACCACTCTCATCCCAACCATCACCACCTCCAGTACCACTCTCATCCCAACTAACACCACCTCCAGTACCACTCTCATCCCAACCATCACCACCTCCAGTACCACTCTCATCCCAGCTAACACCACCTCCAGTACCACTCTCATCCCAACCATCACCACCTCCAGTACCACTCTCACCCCAGCTAACACCACCTCCAGTACCACTCTCACCCCAGCTAACACCACCTCCAGTACCACTCTCATCCCAGCTAACACCACCTCCAGTACCACTCTCACCCAGCTAACACCACCTCCAGTACCACTCTCATCCCAGCTAACACCACCTCCAGTACCACTCTCATCCCACCATCACCACCTCCAGTACCACTCATCCCAACCATCACCACCTCCAGTACCACTCTCATCCCAACCATCACCACCTCCAGTACCACTCTCATCCCAACCATCACCACCTCCAGTACCACTCTCATCCCACCATCACCACCTCCAGTACCACTCTCATCCCAACCATCACCACCTCCAGTACCACTCTCATCCCACCATCACCACCTCCAGTACCACTCTCATCCCAACCATCACCACCTCCAGTACCACTCTCATCCCAACCATCACCACCTCCAGTACCACTCTCATCCCAACCATCACCACCTCCAGTACCACTCTCATCCCAACCATCACCACCTCCAGTACCACTCTCATCCCAACCATCACCACCTCCAGTACCACTCTCATCCCAGCTAACACCACCTCCAGTACCACTCTCATCCCAGCTAACAACACCTCCAGTACCACTCTTACCCCAACTAACACCACCTCCAGTACCACTCTCATCCCAACCATCACCACCTCCAGTACCACTCTTACCCCAGCTAACACCACCTCCAGTACCACTCTTACCCAGCTAACACCACCTCCAGTACCACTCTCATCCCAGCTAACAACCTCCAGTACCACTCTCATCCCAGCTAACACCACCTCCAGTACCACTCTCATCCCAGCTAACACCACCTCCAGTACCACTCTCATCCCAGCTAACACCACCTCCAGT
>WNGS01163060.1:17224-34157 GCA_020271785.1 Procambarus virginalis | reverse complement strand
ATCGAATAAAATTGTTTGAGAATAGGGGTACTTACCTATCGGTGCTTGCCTATTACTGTCTAGCGGGGGTTTGACCCCCTCCACCTGTGTGTGTGCATGCATGCTGTGTTTGAACTTCTGGACTTTCTAATTCTTGTTGGTGAAGCTGGAGAACCGTGTCTTTCGGTGCTTTCTGCTTATTCTGCTTGTTGGCCACCCTCCTTGTGTACGTGTTTTATTTCACTTACATCTGTCCATGTTTGTTTCCTAGTTGATTTCACCGTAAAAGCAACACAACACACACCACACGCACACGCACGCACACAATTATGAGAAGGATTGAGACAAAGAGGACTGCTTGAGGCTTCAAGAAGACCTGGACAAACTGAACAAATGGTCGAGTAAATGGTTGTTCGAGTTTAACCCACCAAATGTAATGTAATGAACATAGGTGTAGGGAGCAGGAGGCCAGGTACAAGGTATCATTTGGGAGATGAAACTCTTCAGTGTCGAGAGAAAGACTTGGGGTTGATATCACACCAGACCTGTCCCCTGAAGCCCATATCAAGAGGATAACATCAGCGGCATATGCCAGGTTGGCCAACATAAGAACGGCATTTAAAAACTTGTGTAAGAAATCATTCAGAACTTCGTATTCCACATATGTCAGACCAATCCTGGAGTATGCAGCTCCAGCATGGAGCCTACATCTAGTCAAGCATAAGACTAAACTGGAAAAGGTTCAAAGGTTTGCCACCAGACTAGTACGAGCTGAGAGGTATGAGCTACGAGGAGAGACTACGGGAATTAAACCTCACGTCGCTGGAAGACAGAAGAGTTAGGGGGGGACATGATCACCACATAAAATTCTCTAAGGAATTAATAGATAGATAAGATAGCTATTTAACACAAGAGACACATTAAAAGGGGACACAAGTGGAAATTGAGTGTCCAAATGAGCCATAGAGACATAACTTTTTTAGTGTCATAGTAGTTGACAAATGGAATGCATTAGGAAGTGATGTGGTGGAGGCTGACTCCATACACAGATTCAAATGTAGATATGATAGTCCATAGGCTCAGGAACCTGTACATCAGTTGATTGACAGTTGAGAGGCGGGACCAAAGAGCCAGAGCTCATCACCCGCAAGCACAAACTAGGTGAAACACACACACACACACACCACACACACACACACAACACACACACACACACACACACACACACACACACCACACACACACACACACACACATGATGCAAAAATTATGAGGAGGATTGAAACGGAGGACGATAGTAGGAGGCTACAGGATGACCTAGACAGACTGAGTGAATGGTCCAACAAATGGCTGTTGAAGTTCAACCCGAGTAAATGCAAAGTAATGAAACTAGGCAGTGGAAATAGGAGGCCAGACACAGGATACAGAATAGGAGGTGAAGTACTTAATGAAACGAACAGAGAGAAAGATCTAGGAGTTGATATCACACCAAACCTGTCTCCTGAAGCCCACATAAAAAGAATAACGTCTGCGGCATATGCGAGGCTGGCTAACATCAGAACAGCGTTCAGGAACCTGTGTAAGGAATCATTCAGAATCTTGTACACCACATATGTAAGGCCAATCCTGGAGTATGCGGCCCCAGCATGGAACCCGTACCTTATCAAGCACAAGACGAAGCTGGAAAAAATCCAAAGGTATGCCACTAGACTAGTCCCAGAACTAAGAGGCATGAGTTACGAGGAAAGGCTGCGGGAAATGCACCTTACGACACTGGAAGACAGAAGAGTAAGGGGAGACATGATCACAACCTACAAAATCCTCAGAGGAATCGACCGGGTAAACAAGGATAAACTATTCAACACTGGTGGGACGCGAACAAGGGGACACAGGTGGAAACTGAGTACCCACATGAGCCACAGAGACGTTAGAAGGAACTTTTTCAGTGTCAGAGTAGTTAACGGATGGAATGCATTAGGCAGTGATGTGGTGGAGGCTGACTCCATACACAGTTTTAAATGTAGATATGATAGAGCCCAGTAGGCTCAGGAATCTGTACACCAGTTGATTGACAGTTGAGAGGCGGGACCAAAGAGCCAAAGCTCAACCCCCGCAAGCACAAATAGGTGAGTACACACACACACACACACACACACACACACACACACACACACACACACACACACACACACACACACACACACCCACACACACACACACACACACAGTTCTCACCTTAAGCATGCAATATTTCGTTATAATAGTTCAGTAGTTGCTGAAGCATCAGTAGTTCCACCACACCACCAACAACAACCATTCTCACCTACCACCACCAATAGTAGTACTGTCAGTATTAGTGGTTATGGAAGTATTTGTAGAAACTGACACTGGTAATATCGCTGTGTTCTTTAATCTTTTCCTTCAAATTTCTCTACCACGGTTATACAAAAAAAGTAAATGCTTGAGTTCGCAGAGAAACGCGCGTTTTTTTACGTGTTCTGAATTGCAGTTAATTTGTCTTTCTAAAGTTTTTATTGCAATTGCTTCTCACATTCCTGCCATTAGAGCTCTCTATCGGCGGCTGTGGTCGGGAGCTCGGCTAAGGCTGACAAACCGCTTCTAAAAGATCTCTCAAAATTTTGAAGTAATTCAACTGAGCTTTCTGAAAGGGTTGATGTAGCTGAACTACTTCAAAATCCTGCAATGACTCTCACGCTTCAACATTCCCTGTCAATATGACGGTTCTTTCAAATAACAGGAGTAGCTTGCAGCTACTTATCAAGGGTCTGGAGCCACACTTAAGGTCATGGAGCAGATATCAAGCGCCTAATTATATCAGTATTTAGTTGAGAGCTTTTAGTAACGGTTACGTGATTGTCAACGGCTTGCCGTCACATTTATGATGATGTTAAGGTCTGGTACTAAATTGTAAGGTCTTTCCGACGGTTTGTACACAATTGTAAGGTCTTTCCGACGGTTTGTACACAATTGTAACGTCTTTCCGACGGTTTGTACACAATTGTAAGGTCTTTCCGACGGCTTGTACACAATTGTAAGGTCTTTCCGACGGCTTGTACACAATTGTAAGGTCTTTCCGACGGCTTGTACACAATTGTAATGTCCTGCCAAGGACTTGAACTCTTGAAATGTCTTAACCAAGGACTTGTAAGACATAAAATAACTTCAAGCACACTGCCAATCTCTTCCCCCACCAGAGTAATATCCTTCATTGCGGAAAGAATGTGTGCGTATATAATATAATAAAGGGTTAATAACTGGGTGCATAATATATCAACGGGAAATAGAACACGAAAGAACGGATAAGTTTAGCTTCAGGAAAGATGGTGTTCCATGCCTGTAAATATTATGGAACTCTTGCCAGGGATGAGCCTTGTGGTGCTGTTGTATAGTGGAGCTCAGTCCCTGCTTGAGCCTTCATGTTGGGGTGCCAAGCCCAGACTGTTCTAAATATATTTAGGAGCCTCTGTAGTCAACCCGTCCTCTTAAAATTACGTGTTTTTTTTGCTAATTTTGTCGATTATATCTTAGGTTTGTATCTCGATATAAGCCTCGATATGTATACACAGGCTGCCTGCTCCCGAAAAAAATAATTGTTAATTACGATTTGCGCTCTCGTGGCTGGTTACCAAGTGTGTATTGTGTGCGATATTCTGTCGTATTTGTACGGAACCAGCGGCCTTGTAACTACAGAGCCAGACATATATTTTAGCGAGCCAAATATACATTACTGCCACTGTCCTTGATTCTTTGCCAAAATAATGTTAATGTGGAGAATTTTCTTTGAAGGTAAGAGACTGAAGGTAATTTAAGGTAGGTGTAAGCGGCATGGTATAGGTGGATATACACTGAGATCAACCTTACCAACTAATCCGGCAGATCACACAGAAATCACAATTGCGTGATGCATCAAATGAACAAAACCCTGGTTTTGTTGTGTAAAAACCTTGTGTAAAACCCTGGTTTGTGCCTCGGAGAGGCTGCAGGATCCAGTAAGTTGAGTAGAACTTCGGTTTCAACTCCTCTTGACCATGTCGTAGCTCAGTCGATTAAGGCAGTGTCTGGGATGCTCCCGGACGCAGGTTCGAATCCTCGTCACGGCCCTTGTGGATTTGTTCATTTAATCCGTCAGATCTCGGGTGCTAGCAGCGAGGTCTGTCCAGTCTAAAGTTGTAAATATACAAGACATTGCTATTGTGGGAAAGTAAGGGGACCTTGAGTGTGTGCACCACACACAGTGCTCTCTCTCACCGCTCACGCAGCCAGACGTTACCAGACTGGTGTCTGTCTCTCTACCACCTGCACGCTGGTAGTCAGGCTACAGGTCACCCGGGTTGTGTTCAGTCTTATTTAGGGCTAATGCCAAGCGCTGGAGCCACCTTTGGTTATGTGTTTGATCTTTGTGGTTTAGACACGGGATGTTGGCGGTTGTGCTGAGGGCCCTGACCAGATATATTGGTTACATTTGTGTGTACACACACACACATACTGGGGCCTGATAGCTGAGTGGACAGCGCTCTGGACTCGTGACCCTAGGGTCCGGGTTCAATCCCCGGTGATGGCAGAAACAAAATGGGCAGAGTTTCTTCCACCCTGATGTCCCTGTTACCTAGCAGTAAATAGGTACCTGGAAGTTAGACAGCTGTTACGGGCTGCTTCCTGGGTGGGGGGGGGGGTGTTGTAGTAGTAGTAGTTGTTGTTACCAGTTGATTGACGGTTAAGAGGCGGGACCAAAGAGCCAAAGCTCAACCCCCCCCGCAAGCACAATTAGGTAAATACACAGAGGGAGGGGGGGACGGAGGGAGGGGGGGAGAGGGGCGTCACCGTCAGTGACAATGATTATTATTTCTTCCTAATGTAATTATGACGATGGTGCCACATATCTCCTCTCGCCATGCGACGTTGCCACACATTTCCTCCCGCTTTATCGTCATGCTCTCTCATCTTACCCTAACCTGCCTTGTTGCCACATGTCCTATTGCACCCTTCATCGTTGCCACGTGTCCCCCTAGATCTACATAGTTGCTAATCTCTTCGAAAATAAGTTCTTGATATTTTTTTTAATTTAAAAACATAATATTTGTACAACTGCAGAAGATCTTATGGCCCATGTGAGACTTCTTTTATTAATATCCACCGAAAATCATTCATATATTTGTCTGTTAGGCTTGGAACAATCCATCGCCTGTCATGTTACCCTCTGAATTATTGAGTTTATATAGTCTTGTTGTTACATTTTAAGATTTCTTTGGTCACATTAAGACAAATGTCATGGCCAGACTCCCAGGTGAGCGTGGAAGAGACCCCGGACCCCCAACGTCTGGGGGTCTGGGGTCTGGGGAGTATTGTGGTAGACAAGTGGTGGTGAAGCCCGAGGCAGGAGGGACTGTCCGCCAGGGGGAGCCGTGTCTCTGCCGTGGTAGACACACCTCTACCCTCCTCACCCTAATTATTATACCTCGTGTTTCTCCTCTTGTCTAGTACCCTTGCTGAGAAATGGGGCGGCTAACAAAGGCTTGGGGAAGGGCTGGATAAACTGGGTTTACGGAGTGACGGCGGCGGCGTGCAGACCCAGGAAGGAAACTCGCCAGTTCAAGGGAGATCACCCGCCCTGATTTTTCGTCTTTCCTCCCGTAGTGACCTGGCGCGTGGTCTTGTGGGGCAGCGGCGGCTTGACCCCTGGTTGCTGCGGTGAGGGTGTACCACAGCACACCAGTCACCTGTTGCTCCAACGGACCACATGATTTTCCCATATTTTGATTATATATATAAGGACGTGGTTAGTAACCAAAAGAGACGTGTGAATACTAGCCAGTGTAGACACCGGAATACACATGTGGATGTGGTGAACAACAAGAACAATTTACTCGTTGTTCACATGGGCTTCTGAATACACTTTCTCTCAACTTTAACAACTAATTATTTATTGTTTCCCCTCCAAAATAAGTCGGAATAACGCGGCTGGAAATTAATGAGACAACCTACATTCATAAAGTGAAAGCGACGACTTGAAACGGGTCCAGGACGGACCGACACGTCGTCACATAAGGGTCCAGTACGGACCGACACGTCGTCACATAAGGGTCCAGGACGGACCGACACGTCGTCACATGAGGGTCCAGAACGGACCGACACGTCGCCAGGACACGTCGTCACATAAGGGTCCAGAACGGACCGACACGTCGCCAGGACACGTCGTCACATAAGTTTCATGCGTGTGTTGAGTTATTTGTTGTTAATGAAAGAAGACGCTTAATTTCTTAACAATATCTTAATAACCTCATTATTCTCTACATTATAAAGTTGTTTCCTCCTTCACTACAGTAGCAGGGACACTCGTGGTATCTTCAATCATTTGGACAAATGTGTGTAAAATTTATCATTTGGAAAATGATAAATTTTCACCTGGACTGAGAACGTCAGGGAACTTCTGCTGAAAATAAATGTCGTGTTTTAACAATATGCTTCGTCAGCTTCCTGCACCAACTGAACACGTCTCGTGGAACCCGCTTAAATATTCACCATACTCGAACATTTCTCTTGAAAAGCAAGACGCATCTTAGACCTGCTGAGAGTTTGGTGTTGCTGCGTGCTAGCTAATAACTTGCGTCTAATTAGGGGTGAGGCAGGTCTTTCTCTAGTGACCGTCGTTGGATACAAGCTGAAGAAATCTTTCTTTTAGGACCTCCTTTGTAGTATTCAATCTGAGGCTATCCGGTTCTCGAACCCTTGCATAGAGAGTGGTACATCACTTTCGAGAAAGATGTATGCATAGGCAGGGTGAGGAAGGTCGGAGAAAGGGAGACGTGACTGACTGAGTGAGGGTAGAGGGTAAGAGTAGATAAGACAAGACAGAGGTGGAATAGAGAGGGAGAGAGAGCGAGACGTCACATGGGGGTGAGAGTGAGCAAGGGGGAGACAAGGAGGGAGCGGCTGGCTGGCTGATGGAATACAGAGAGCAGAAAAAGCATCACTTTCTCCTTCTCTGCAGTTCAGGATGTTAACCTGATCTTCAGTTTCCCGCCGGGAGATGGCGCGAACTTGGTGGGATGGGGACGAGGGTGAGTGGACGCAAGGTAAGGGGGGGTTGGGAGGTGGATGAGAGAAGGATGGTAAAGAAGGGTTAGGGAGAGCGATGGACTAGCATGTAAATTACCTGGATGAGGCAGGTGGTAGAGTAGGCGGGGATGATCGCTGTGTTGTTTTTGTAGTCGACAAACGGTCAGTCAGAAGAGGTGGTTGTAATTGGTGAAAGCTGCGTTTGTCTGTGTCTCTGTCTGTCTGTCTCTGTGTCAAGTAATTGGAAAGAAACACCCGAGCCTTATAGTGGCTACTGAACTTATTTACAATACCCGCCGTATTGAGGATGTCAAGAAGGTCAGTAGAATAATATGCTTCATTGTCAGATATTTCGATCTTGGATCTAAAAATCAATAGTACGTCCTATTCCATAAATAAGTTTGTAGGGCTCAACTGACCTTTATGGATCACTACGCACTATATCTACCTTGATGCCTCTCTCACGGTCACTCTTCTTTACCCGTTAGGTAGTAATTACCCCAATTCAATGCCAGCTTACCTTTCCGACTTCAATAGTAGCCTCTGGTACAGCTCTTTAGCAAAGAAGGCCACTTGACTGCCCCATACAGACGCTTTATTCCTTGTCTTGCCGCCATTATTTTAACACGAAACTCCAAATTTCGTCACGTAGGGATTCCTTCAGTGATGTCCTACTGTTGCTTGTTTACGAATCCTATTCTCTAGGTGCTCCACGAATCGCTTTCTTGTTATATTATTTTACTACCTGCCAGGGAGTGCTTGTCAATATTGGCACCACGGTAACGTTGTGCTGTCTTGTGCTTGGCCCCTCCCTACCCACCACCGGCGACCTATTGTATATCCTGGCGAGAAGTTTGCTGCTTAACCTTTGTACATAATTATTTAGCACCCATGATGATCTTTATAGCCTTTGTCCCTTCAATTGTGTATGTAAGTGTGTGTGTGGGTGTGTGCCTGTGAGGTGGGGGCAGACGTGCATGCGTTCAAGCACTTGTTTATGTGCGTGTGCATGCATTCAAGCACTTGCTCGTGCGCGCGGCTGTAACCTTGTATTGAGAGCTAATGTCTTTGCCCCCTGAGTAGTCCATGTCATAATATCGCCTCCCATATCCTAGAACCCGAGTACTTGAAATCTATTACAATTCGTTATAACACGCCTGGATCTCCTCAATGCACGATAAGAAATATTGCATATACATGCAAGTTGCACAAGCGTGTTAACATTACTAAATAAACAAATAAAAAGGTCTTGGCGTGACATTCTTTCTAGCTCGTCATGGAACCATGAATGATGACTCCGCCGTTACCCCATCGATGTGTACAAGCCGCAGTGGGGTTTTAATCACCAAGTAAACTCCATTGTGGCGAGACGCAAACAAGTGGAAGGCGGTGAAATATGTGAGAGAAAAAGAATGTCGCAAATAAGATCTACCGAAAATTAAATAGCCTTTCGTGTTTGGAGGTTTCGTACAAGGTCCCGCCATTTTAGGAACAGCAGGTAAACACGAGGAGAAAGTTGGCGTGTCCGGATCTCCTGATGTGTGACTTCCTACACGCGATTTAATTTTTTTTCCTTGTCAGGAAACTTATGTTTTCATGAATTTGTCACATGGCAGACGTGTTCTCCATCGAGAGATGAGATAGATATATATAAAAAAAACTTAAGCTCGCTCTCTCCAGAGATTTCAACTGTTGCCTAAGTACATATCAAAACAGGCATCAGAGAAGTCATGCGTCCGGACGCGAGCTCCCTCCCGTCCGCCGCGTCGATGCGTGTAAAAGTTAAGCCTTATGCTGTATTCATGCGTTGTATTCATACAAGGCACTTGTCAGGCTCCCCCCAGCGAGGAATAATGTCCTCCTACCACACTCCCTTGAGGGGTGAAAACTGTGTGAAGCCGCTTTGAGGAACCAGTGGGATGTGGTGTGCGTCCGAAGGTTATCACACGGCTCTGGCTACGACTAGACAACTATGCCGAAGCATTAGATTTCTGACCGACATACATATTGATCACTCCCATTTTTTTGGCCCACATATAATATATAAATCACTCCCATCATTAAACTAAGCTAAAATAATAAATGATAACAAACAAGAAGGGAAACCCGCATTACATGACAAGCTGCCCCCACATCCCGATGCCTGATTGCCGGAGCCCATCCTAATCCTATCCTAATTAGTTCTTGGTCGTCCTTCAACAAGAAGAAGAAGCTGCTGCCCCTTGCAAGTCTATAAAGTCCCAAACCCGTCGCTAATTAACATGTTCCGGTCGGCCGAGCGGACAGCACGCTGGGCTTGTGATCCTGGGTTCGATCCCAGGCGCCTTAAAAGCCCCGAAATCATCTCAAAATAACCATAATTGTCGAATAATTTTTAGAAGCTTCCTGTATGACTCGGATACCATACAAAACAACAGATTTTTTGTATTTCCATATCCACAAACAGCGCGTGTGGATTTAATTTTGAAATCGTATATATGAGTACCTCGTGTCCTCGCTAAGTACTATGTGTGTGTGTACTTGTAGTACGATTTGTACTGTGAATGTTCAGCCAATGTTGTGGCAATAGATGAATAATTCATTTGAGAAATGTACGCATTATAATTATTGTAATTTTTATGTATTATATAAATTTGTATAAACTGTTTTGGTTGATTTGTTTTATGATAGGTGTTGGGGTGAGGTGTTTCGTTAGATTGGGGTTGAGCACGCGCGGGTTGAAGAGGGACGGGTTAGGTTGTGAAGTATATGAGGTAGGGGTTATAAGTTCCTGTCCACCTTACGGGCTATTCCATGCACGTGCCTCCTCTTGGGTGGCTTAATCTTCGTCAATCATCGGTTCCTGTTAGCAGGGGAGGGGTGGGGGGAGATGTTTGTAGATTGTAATGCATGGGGTTGTTGGTGTGGGATTGTGAGAGCAGATGGTGGCGGATGTGGGGTGTAGAGGTGAGGTTGTGGGGGTTTTGGTTAGCGTTGGATTGTTTGCTGTGTTGTGTGTGTGTGCGCGTGCGCTTGTGTGCGTGCGCGTCTACTGAATTATGGAAATTTCCCCTGAAGCTATTGCTGTCCACAGCGAACATGGAAAGTTTTGTAGGAAGAGTTAGGAAAGACGGATCGGTGAAATGACAGTTGATAATTATTAAGGCGAAGGATATAGTCGAGGTTACGTTCTGCCACACATGCATACTCTCTCTCACTCTCACTTGCTCGCTCCCTCACTCACTCTCTCACTCAGGGATGGGCAAAAGTCAAAGAGCTTTGAAGTTAAAATCGACGACAGTTTATGAATTTAAATGTACGTTTACCGGAGTTAAACACCGCAGCTAGCCACCACACCCAGCCGCTACACACTCAACCACCGCAGTTCAGTGTGGTTGTGAATAACCGCTACCATAATAACCCTTTGTCCCACCAACTCAACCAACTTGTATTATTGCCGTCCTCTGCCTCCACTCCACTTCCACTCTTTTACCAACATTATGGAATATATATAAAAGGTTAGCCTTTAAAGAGCACACCACAGCTCCTGGCCCAGGTAAGTCCACTACGGGCTCACCATAAACCCTGCTACTTGCCTCGCTCCTGTGCCAGTAAGTTTCGGCTCACCATACCCGTGCTACTTGGAACTTGTTTCCGAGTAGCTGAATCTATAACAACAACAGCACAAACTTTAAAGAGATAGGTGGAGGAGTGAGAGAAGAGGAGTGAGAGAGTGAGAGAGAGGGAGAGTGAGAAGGGGGGGGGAGAGTGCGAGAGAGCCTAAGACATAATCTAGTACACAAAATCATGTAACACGGGCGAACATGCTTGAGCTACATTGCAATATCACTTACATTGATTGGTGGCTTAATCCCCTCCCCCTCCTTCCCATCCCTCCTGCCGCTTTTCTCCTCCCTCCGCACTCCTCCACCCCTCTTTCCTCCCTCCCTCCCTCCCTCCCTCCCTCCTCACCCCTCACCCCTGTGCTGATGCCTGCCTCATCATGTACAACCATGTAAGCAATGAGAAAACTCATGCTTTCTCTTCCAGTACCTTCTTTTCCTCCTGTCCTTCATTGCTTCCCTCCCTTCTTACCCCTCCTATCCTTCTCTCCCTTCCCATCCAGCCCTTTTACTTCCTATTCGTTTTCCTCCCCTCTCCTACCCCTCCCTATCATATTCTCCCGCCTTCCCTTCGCCTCTCTCTTCTATTCTTCTGTCCCCTTCACATTGCTTTCCGTTCACCCTTGTACCAATCCCTCGTGCTCCCCGCCCTCACTCCCATTTCTCTGCGGCTACCTCTCCCCCACTCCCCCACCCTTCCCCTCCCCCCCAATACTCCCCCCCAGCTCCCCACTTCTCTCAACTCGACAAACAATGCTGTGTTTCCTGCCACTGACGTCACCTACACCAGGGAAATACGAGAGAAATTCAATTGGTGCTCCTCAGTGGGGGGGGGGAAAAGTTGCAACAGGTAGCAGCTGTAGGTGTATTGACTAGATAACTATTTGTGTCTGAATGGCTAAGTGGATGGCTGGCTGGTTTACATACTGTCTGTAGGTTTTTGTTTGGTAGGTGTCTCTCTCTGTGTCTCTCTCTGGTGTCTCTGTCTCTGTGTCTCTGTGTCTCTGTGTCTCTGTCTCTCTGTCTCTCTCGTCTCTGTGTCTCTCTGTCCTCTCTGTCTCTGTGTCCTCTCTCAGAGGAGACACAGAGACAGAGAGACAGAGAGACACAGAGACAGAGAGACAGAGAGACAGAGACACAGAGACACAGAGACACAGAGACAGAGACCAGAGAGCCACAGAGAGAGACACCTACCAAACAAAAACCTACAGACAGTATGTAAACCAGCCAGCCATCCACTTAGCCATTCAGACACAACTAGTTATCTAGTCAAACCCTACAGCCTGCTCCTGTGCAACTTTCCCCCCCCCACTGAGAGACCAATTTGAATTTCTCTCGTGATTTCCCTGGTGTATGGTGGACCGTCAGTGGCAGGAAACACAGCATGTTTGGTCGAGGAAGAAAGTGGGGAGGGGGGGAGAGGGGGAGGGAAGGGTGGGTGGGGAGTGGGTGAGAGGTAAGCCGGAAGAGAATGGGAAGTGAAGGGCGGGTAGCACGAGGGATATGGTAACAAGGGTGAACGGAAAGCAATGTGAAGGGGACAGAAGAATAGGAGAGAGATGGAGAGTGAAGGCAGGGAAGAATATGATAGGGAGGTTAGGAGAGGAGGGAGGAAAACGAATAGGAAGTAAAAGGGCTGGATGGAAGGGAGAGAAGGATAGAGGGGTGAGAAGAGAGGGAAGCAATGAAGACAGGAGGAAAAGAAGGTAATGGAAGAGAAAGCATGAGTTTTCTCATTGCTTACATGGTTGTACAGGAGGATGCAGGCATCAGCCAGGGTGGGGGGAGAGGGAGAGGAGGACGGAAGGGAAAGAGGGGTGGAGGAGTTAGGAGGGAGGAGAAAATGCGGCAGGAGGAGGGGATAAGAGGGGGGAGGGGGATAGCACCAATCAATGTAAGTGATATTGCAATGTAGCTCAAGCATGTTCGCCCGTGTTTACATGATTTGTTGTACTAGATTATGTCTTAGGCTCTCTCGCACTCTCTCCCCCCCCTTCTCACTCTCCCTCTCTCTCACTCTCTCACTCCTCGTCTCTCACCCTCTCCCCTCTCTTCTTTAAAGTTGTTGCTGCTATGTTGTTATAGATTCAGTCACTCGGAAACAAGTTCAAGTAGCACGGGCTATGGTGAGTCCGAAACATTCCTGGCACAGGAGCGGTGGCAAGTAGCACTGGTTATGGTGAGGCCGTAGTTGACTTACCTGGGCCAGGAGCTGTGGTGTGCTCTTTAAAGGCTAACCTTTATATAATAAAATATATCCATAATGTTGGTAAGAGTGGAAGTGGAGGTGGAGGCAGAGGACGGCAATAATACAAGTTGGTTGAGTTGGTGGGACAAAGGGGGTTTATTATGGTAGCGGTTTATTCACAACCACACTGAACTGCGGTGGTTGAGTGTGGTAGCCGGCTGGGTGTGGTGGCTAGCTGGCGGTGTTTAACTCCGGTAAACGTACATTTTAAATTCATAAACTGTCGTCGATTTAACTTCAAAGCCCTTTGACTTTTGCCCATCCCTGAGTGAGAGAGTGAGATGAGGGAGCGAGCAAGTGAGAGCGAGAGAGAGTATGCACGTGTGGCAGAACGTAACCTCGACTATAATCCTTCGCCTTAATAATTATCAACTGTCATTTCACCGACCGTCCTTACCTAACTTTCCTACAAACTTTCCATGTTCGCTGTGACAGCAATAGCTTCAGGGGAAATTGTCCATATTCAGTAGACGCGCACGCACACAAGTCGCACGCGCACACACACACAACACAGCAAACAATCCAACGCTACCAAAACCCCCACAACCTCACCCTACAACCCACATCCGCCACCATCTGCTCTCACAATCCACACCAACAACCCCATGTATTACAATCTACAAACATCATTCCCCCCACCCCTCCCCTGCTAAGGAACCGATTGGATTGAGAAGATTAAGCCACCCAAGAGAGAGGCACGTGCATGAGAATAGCCCGTAAGGTGGACAGGAACTTATAACCCCTACCTCATATACTTCACAACCTAACCCGTCCCTTTCAACCCTCGCGTGCTCAACCCCAATCTAACGAAACCCTACACCCCAACACCTATCATAAAAAAATCAACCAAACCGTTTATACAAATTTATATATAATAAAAATTACAATAAGTATATAAATGCTACATTTCTCAAATGAATATTCATCTATTGCCACAACATTGGCTGAACATCACAGTACAAATCGTACTACCAGTACACACACACATAGTACTTAGCGAGGACACGAGGTACTCTATATACGATTTCAAAATTAAATCCACACGCGCTGTTTGTGGATATGGAAATACAAAAAATCTGTTGTTTTGTATGGTATCCGAGTCAGTACAGGAAGCTTCTAATTATTGACAATTTATGGTTATTTTGAGATGATTTCGGGGCTTTTAGGCGCCTGGGATCGAACCAAGGTCACAAGCATGCGTGCTGTCCGCTCGGCCGACCGGAACATGTTAATTAGCGACGGGTTTGGGACTTTATAGACTTGCAAGGGGCAGCAGCTTCTCCTTCTTGTTGAGACGCCAAGAACTAATTAGGATAGGATTAGGAATGGGCTCCGGTCAATCAGGCATCGGGATGTGGGGGCAACTTGTCATGTAATGCGGGTTTCCCTTCTTGTTGTTATCATTTATTATTTAGCTTAGTTTAATGATGGGAGTGATTTATATATTATATGTGGCCAAAAAAATGGGAAGTGATCAATATGTATGTCGGTCAGAAATCTAATGCTTCGGCACGTGTTGTCTAGTCGTAGCCAGAGCCGTGAGATAACCTTCGGACGCACACCACATCCCACTGGTTCCTCAAAGCGGCTTCACACAGTTTTCACCCCTCAAGGGAGTGTGAGTAGGAGGACATTATTCCTCGCTGGGGGAGCCTGACAAGTGCTTAGTATGAATACCACGCATGGAATACAGCATAAGGCTTAACTTTTACACGCATCGACGCGCGGACGGGAGGAGAGCTCGCGTCCGGACGCATGACTTCTCTGATGCCTGTTTTGATATGTAACTTAGGCAACAGTTGAAATCTCTGGAGAGAGCGAGCTTTAGTTTTTTTTTATATATATCTATCTCAGCTCTCGATGGAGAACACGTCTGCCATGTACATTCATGAAAACATAAGTTTCCTGACAAGGGAAAAAAAATTAAATCGCGTGTAGGAAGTAACACATCAGGAGATCCGGACACGCCAACTTTCTCCTCGTGTTTACCTGCTGTTCCTAAAAATGGCGGGACCTTGTACGAAAAAAACCCTCCAAACACGAAGGCTATTTAATTTTCGGTAGATCTTATTTGCGACATTCTTTTTTCTCTCACATATTTCACCGCCTTCCACTTGTTTGCGTCTCGCCACAATGGAGTTTACTTGGTGATTAAAACCCACTGCGGCTTGTACACATCGATGGGGTAACGGCGGAGTCATCATTCATGGTTCCATGACGAGCTAGAAAGAATGTCACGCCAAGACCTTTTTATTTGTTTATTTAGTAATTGTTAACACGCTTGTGCAACTTGCATGTATATGCAATATTTCTTATCGTGCATTGAGGAGATCCAGGCGTGTTATAACGATTGTAATAGATTTCAAGTACTCGGGTTCTAGGATATGGGAGGCGATATTATGACATGGACTACTCAGGGGGCAAAGACATTAGTCTCAATACAAGGTTACAGCCGCGCGCACGAGCAAGTGCTTGAATTCATGCACACGCACATAAACAAGTGCTTGAACGCATGCACGGTCTGCCCCCACCCACATGCACCACCCACACCACACTGTACACATTGAAGGGACAAAGGCTATAAAGATCATCATGGGTGCTAAATAATTATGTACAAAGGTTAAGCAGCAAACTTCTCGCCAGGATGACAATAGGTCGCCGGTGGTGGGTAGGGAGGGGCCAAGCACAAGACAGCACACGTTTTACCGTGGTGCCAATATTGACAAGCACTCCCTGGCAGGTATTAAAATAATATACAAGAAAGCGATTTCGGGAGCACCTAGAGAAGAGAGTCGTCAACAGCAACGTAAGGACATCACTGAAGTAATGCCCTACTTGACAAATTTGGAGTTTCGTGTTAAAATAATGGCGGCAAGACAAGGAATAAAGCGTCTGTATGGGGCAGTCAAGTGGCCTTCTTTGCTAAAGAGCTGTACCAGAGGCTACTATTGAAGTCGGAAAGGTAAGCTGGCATTGAATTGGGGTATTACTACCTAACGGGTAAAGAAGATACCGTGAGAGAGGCGTCTAATTGTTAAGATATAGTGCGTATTGATCCATAAAGGTCGTTGACCCGACAAACTTATTTTTGATGGGACGTACTATTATTTTTAGATCCAAGATTAGAACTATCTGACAATGAGCATATTATTCTACTGACCTTCTTGACATCCTCAATACGGGGCGGGTATTGTAAATGTTCAGTACCACTATAAGGCTCGGTTTTTCTTTCCAATTATTGACACAGAGAGCCAGACAGAGACACAGACAAACGCAGCTTTCACCAATTACAACCACCTCTTCTGATTACCTTTTGTCGACTACAAAACACACCGCGATCATCCCCCCACTCTATGGTGGCCACCTGCCTCATCCAGGTAATTTACATGCTAGTCCATCGCTCTCCCTAACCCTCTTTCCATCCTTCCTCTCATCCACTCCCAACCCCCCTTACTTGCGTCCACTCACCCTCGTCCCCATCCCACCAAGTTCGCGCCATCTCCCGGCGGGAACTGAAGATCAGGTTAACATCCTGAACTGCAGAGAAGGAGAAAGTGCTGCTTTTTCTGCTCTCTGTATTCCATCAGCCGCCAGCCGCTCCCTCCTTGTCTCCCCCTTTGCTCACTCTCACGCCCATGTGAGCTCCCTCGCTCTTCTCCTCTCTATTCCACCTTGTCTTGTCTTATCTCTCTTACCCTCTACCCTCATCAGTCCGTCACGTCTCCTTTCTCCGACCTTCTCACCCTCCTATGCATACAGTCTTTTCTCGAAAGTGATGTACCACTCTCTATGCAAGGGTTCGAGAACCGGATAGCCTCAGATTGAATACTACAAAATGAGGTCCTAAAAGAAAGATTTCTTCAGCTTGTATCCAACGACGGTCACTAGAGAAAGACCTGCTCACCCCTAATTAGACGCAAGTTATTAGCTAGCACGCAGCAACACCAAACTCTCAGCAGGTCTAAGATGCGTCTTGCTTTTCAAGAGAAATGTTCGAGTATGGTGAATTTTAAGCGGGTTCCACGAG
>WNGS01163056.1:0-17845 GCA_020271785.1 Procambarus virginalis | reverse complement strand
CAAAGCCCCCCGGCCCCTCCACCAACACCCCTCGACCCACCTCATCTCCCCCCGGCCGACCTCCCAAAACACCCCAGCCGCCCACCCACCACCCCGCCCCCACACAAATCACCTCGCCGCCCCCACTCACAACCCTCGCCACCCACCACTCAACACCCACCCCGCCGCCACCACACCCCCCCCGCACAGCCACACACACCTCTCCGCCCCTCACACAACACTCTCCGCCCACCACACACCCTCCACCGCCTCCACCACATAACACCTCGCCGCCCCCACACATAATCCCTCCGCCCCCACACACGCCTCTCCGCCCACGCCCAACACACCGCGCCCGCCCACCGTCACAACACCTCGCCGTCCCCACCCAACACCTCCGCCTCCACACCACACCAACCCCTCTTCCCACCAACCCATACCTCCTCCGCACCACACAACCACCCCCTCCCACCACACAACACTCGCCTCCCACACACTACACCATCCTTCCTACCACAACCCAACACCCCGGCCTCCCCACCACACAACACCCCCCTCCCACACACAACCCTCACTCCTCCCACCCCAACAACACCCCCGCCTCCCACCACACAACACCTCAAACCGCCCTCCTAACCCCCCCTCCTTCCCACGCCCACAACACCCATCCTCCCACCAAAACAACCCGCCTCCCACCCACACACCCCTCCGCCCACACACGCCACTCTCCAATCGCCACCACACAACCCCCTTCCTCCCAGCACACACACAACCTCCCTCCTCCCACCCCACACACCCCGCCGCCCACCCCACAACACCCCGCCTGCCCTCCCCCCCAACACCCCTGCATCCCGACCACACCACACCCAGGACGCCCACCACACAGCACCCGCTCGCCCTCCCCCCAACACCACCGCCTCCCCCAACAACACACCCTGCGCGCCAACTCTTACCTATTTACAGTGTATGGCATTTTTTTATCAATGTAGTCTGAAAACATATCTAATACTGGTTAAGGTTTGTTTCAACTTACATTTATATTGGATATTCCTTTTCAAACAAAACGAAAATGGCGAGGCCATCATTCATGTACTCCTGTACCTGTGGTCTGGTGTGAACTTGCGGCGTATAACCAACTAAATAAGAAAATATTTATAAAAACCATGAACTGTTAAGTTCTATACTACAAGGCTATCCACAAAAGTAGAGCACACACTGACGGCTGGTCAGATACACTGATGCCGCCCTCCAATATTTTTAATGCTGTACATATTCCTGGAAGCTGTACATATCATGGAAGCTAGACACATTACAAATCTGATCAAGCAATCTGACCTATTCTACTCCGATCTTGGTCCTCCTGCAACACAAGTGTTTACATTGAGCTCAGGACTGAACACCGTCGATCTCGCTTCTTACGGGTCTCCGCTCGATCACCCTGACTCCCCTCCCACACCCACAACTCTCCCCCCGCCCCCAGACCCGGGCGTCTCACTTCATATCGTAAACTATAACAAGGAGGACCCCCGCGCCACTCTCCCGCGTGAGGGCAGCGGCTGCCGTCTGTGCTGGCAGATGTGTGGGGGGTAATGGTCGTGTGAAGTCACGTTTTGTGCACTCTAACCAGTTCCGTTAGTAACAACCCCCCCCCCCACCCCCTTTGCCCGGCGCCGCCGACACTGTTGCCACTCTTGACTACAACCACCACTACCACAACCCAAGCTCGTCCTCCTAAGGTGTCCCCAACGTCAAGAACCGGTCAATTTAAAGGTTTGTCCTGCTAACCTACCAGAGGACCCTAAAACAGAAAACGGGACAGTACGGTCACTTTCGCCAGCCGCTTCCATTATGCTCGATACGACAATTTTTTGCCTAATGTAATGCATACGAACGGAACAGCGGACGTTCTTTATAGAGGACAGTTTGCATCAACCACCACCATCGCCACCACTACACACAACCACCACCATCGACACCACTACCACAACCACCACCATCGACCACCACTACCACAGAACCACCCCATACAAACCACCACTACCACAACCGACCACATTCGACCACCATCTACACAATCACCAACGACCACCACTCCACAACCTCCACCATCGACCACCACCCACAACACCACCATCGACACACTACCACCCCCCCCTCCCCCCCCCCCCCCCATCTACCCCCCCCCCCCCCCCCCCCCCCCCCCCCCCCCCCACCCCAACCACCCATCACACCACCACTACCACAACCACCACCCATCAACACCACCATCGACACCACTACCACAACCACCACCACCTGAACGGCTAAAGCAACTTTCTGCCTAAGTGTTCCTCAAGGCAAGACAAATAAAATATAATAAATAAATATAAATAAAATGTTTATTCAGGTAAGGTACATACATACAAGTGAATTTTACATAAATTGACGATTTATAGAAAGAGCTCAGTAATAAAATGCCTAAAGCCACGATTACGCAATGCGTTTCGGGCATATGTATCAATAAATGGTAATGCCTGCCTGTCTATCCGACTGTCCGTATAAGGTGGACCGCCAGAAGCTTATGCAGCGAACCCCCCCCCTCACCAAACTTTGCAGGGTGACCTCATTAGATGGGTGGGGCGATCATAGGCGGGCCGGGGATTGATGTCCTAAAGCCCTCCTTTGCATGAAATGGAAATTATACCATGTTCCAATCTGGTGTGAACACCAGCCTCGCACTCATAAGTGTTGGGAGCCAAGATACGTGCCACAAATTTACGTGCTTGACATGACAAAATCAAATATTCTGTCTTATCCCTGTAGATAACAATTATCGTATTCTAAGGGATAATGGCTACGTTCAGTGAACGATGGGCCTCCGTGATGAAGAACACACACACACACACACACACACACACACACACACACACACACACACACACACCACACACACACACACACACACACACACGCACGCACGCAAGTGATGTATGAGGCGGTCATCAGTAGGCCTTATATCTAATCACATGTAATTTATACGCACGGTATTTCACCACCAGGAGCGCCGCCTGACGCCAGGTATTACAAGTAAAAGATTCGTGGCGATATATCAGGATTGCAAATGAACGCTGTTGACAACAGAGCCGCAGAAAAAAGCTTTTAGTGTTGACCGCAACAGAAAAGAGCCCCCTGTTGACCGCAACAGAGAAGAGCCCCCCTGTTGACCGCAACAGAGAAGAGCCCCCTTGAAGGGACGCAGAGAAAGAGCCCCCAGAGGGAAGGCAAAAATGAGCCCGGAAGGAGGCACAGCGATGCCCTCCCCTCATCCCCGACCCTAGAGGAACCCTCCAGGGGAAAAATAGAAGAGCGTCCCGAGGGGAGGCATAAAAGAGCCCCTCCCCTCGAAGGGAGGCAGAGAAAGGGGACCCTCACCTCCCCTCCCCAAGGAAGGTGGCCAACAAATCAACTAATAACGACTTCCACCTGCCAACCCCACACCTCACAATTTCCCTGAATTAAAGTTTGGAGAGAAAATATTTCGCCCCTTGCTTGGCATTCTTAATTTTCTCTCCCTCTTAAGGCTAACTTCGCCCACCCTTTTTTTTTTTTGCGGAGTTTACCCTCGCTGGCTCCATTTTCTTATACGCTTGGCGGGAACTTTTTATTTGGGAGCCGTAGAGGTCATATGCAAACATTTTTAATAAAACCATTTTTTCATCGCAAATAGCTGAGGAAAATAACGAAATTCATATTATCCATTTTTTGTTAAATTGGCCGCCATGTTGCGGACTTATCAACCGCCTCACGTGACGTCACTAGTTACCCCAAGGTATTTTGTTAAATTTTCGTGGGGGACTCTGAGATATCATCTCCCTGGTGGCCCTGACCGAGCCTTGGGGGCCACGAGCCATCATCTTCCTTAAAACAAACGTTACATGCCAAAATAACAATTATTATAAAATCATTATTTTTAATTATACATTCGATATCATAATTGCGATATTATTTTCATTATTACATTATATAATTTTAACATTATATATTATTTTAATATATTTTAATAATATTATTCTACAATAATAATATAATTCAATTAACACGTTTATAATAACAATGTTATTATTAACAAACATTGTAAAACAATTATAAGTTGTGTTATTAGAGAACCTCTCTGAGTTGTCTTCACTAAGTGCCTCTCATCACTAAGTGCCTCTCTTCACTAAGTGCCTCTCTTCACTAAGTGCCTCTCTTCACTAAGTGCCTCTCATCACTAAGTGCCTCGAGAAGAGTTGGCGGACTTGGTGATCACACCTGTACTACCATTAAGCTACGCGGATGCTAACTAGATCATTAAAATCATCAATAGCTTGTGGTCCGACCTTAAATCCTGCCTCCCCCCCCCCCCATACGTCTCCTTCAAAGTATTCTCCCCCACCACTTGGACTGGTCGGTAAAGAGACAACCTTGATTCTAGCATGGTCGGCGTTCGAGCCCCGATGGGCCAAGTGCCTGAGGTATCGTTCGTTCAACCCCGAAGTTAGATACTTGACCTCGTATCCCTTCCAAGTGTTTCATGCCCCCCCCCCCTTTCCTAACCCACCACCATCTTTCCCGCACCAATGAGCGTCTTCCCATGGCTAGACCGGCAATCTTCCTGCCAATAAATTGTCTGTCCCTCCTTGTTGCCTCACAACCTTCCTATAACTCCTATCCCCTGTCCCTGCGTCCATCCCCTCACCCCCCTGAATGGAGGGGCAAGTTTGTAAGGGCTCAGAGAACCCCATTCACGAGGAAAGGAAACGATATAAAATAAAGCACAAAAATGCTCCCACTAGCTTATTTTTTCGCTTTCCTTATAATCATTTCAGTAAATTCCGGCGTCTTGACTTGTTTTTTTTATTACCGGGAGATAAGGAAGTGTTTTGATCTTTCCATGATCCTACAGGTCCGTATCTTTGTTCTTCCTTCCTCCTACTGAGGGGAGTCTCTCTCTCTCTCTCTCTCTCGTCCCCTCATAACCTTCCTCCCCTCCCGTCCTCCCTCACCACCCGGTCAACCAAGTGCCTCACCTCTCAACCTCGAGTCGATAACCTCATTCTCTGGCTTGTTTCAGTCTTCCCAGCTTCCAGTTCCAGCCTCGTGGCTTTCCAGTTTTACTTCGTACCAGCTTACAGTTCCCGTTCTTACCAACCTCCCGTTCCCACTCCCTAAACTTTCTCTTCCGAGTCCTTAAACTTCCTGTTCCCAGTCCCTAAACTTCCTGTTCCAATACCGCACACTTTCAGTTCCAATGCCCCCAACTTCCATTTCCAATTCCACCAATTTCCAGTTCCAACAGGCCGAAATTCACGTTCCAATTCCACCACCATCCAGTTCCATCGTTACAACACCAACGTCTACTTTATTTCTACGATCGGATAATTAAAGTTAATGTTTTCTAAAATGATCCCGTTTTTCACAAGAGATACTTAGCTAGTTTCTTTAGTGTATGAGCCGGTGCTTAGCTCAGGTGCTTCTCATTATCAGAGATCCCAGCGTTACCACCCGAGCCGGGATGTGCTCACTACACACACACACACACACATACAACTGTATAACAAATCACAACACACACACACAACAACAGTATCACAAATCACTGGTAACAGGTGAACTGCCAAAAATTTGGAAGACGGCAAACGTAGTCCCGATATACAAGAAGGGGGATAGACAGGAGGCACTGAACTACAGGCCAGTGTCCCTAACTTGCATACCATGCAAGTTATTGGAGAAAATTGTGTGAAAAAAGCCAGTGGAACATCTGGAGAGAAGGAACTTTGTGACACAACATGAACATAGTTTCAGGGATGGCAAGTCATTCCTCACAGGATTAATTGAATTCTACGATCAGGCAACAAGCATCAGACACGAAAGAATGGGGTGAGCAGACTGCATATTTTGGGATTGCCAGAAAGCCTTTGATACAGTTCCACACCAGAGACTAGTGCGAAAGCTAGAGATGCAGGCAAGAGTGAAAGCGAAGGTACTCCATTGGATAAGGGAGTACCTAAGTAACAGAAGACAGCGAGTCACTGTGAGGGGTGAGGTCTCAGATTGGCGAGACGTCACCAGTGGAGTCCCGCAGGGTTCAGTCCTTGGACCCATACTGTTTCTTATATATGTAAATGATCTTCCAGATGGTATAGAATCATTCCGCTCATTGTTTGCTGATGATGCAAAAATTATGAGGAGGATTAAGACGGAGGAAGATAGCATGAGGCTACAAGATGACCTAGACAGACTGAATGAATGGTCCAACAAATGGCTACTAAGGTTCAACCCGAGTAAATGTAAGGTAAAGAAACTAGACAGTGGAAACAGGAGGCCTGACACAGGATACTGAATGGGGAAGGAAGTCCTCCATGAAACGGACAGAGAGAAAGATCTAGGAGTTGATATAACACCAAACCTGTCTCCTGAAGCCCACATCAAAAAACTATTTCTGCAGCGGCTGGCTAACATCAGAACTGCCTTCAGGAACCTGTGTGAGGAATCATTCAGAACCTTGTATACCACATATGTAAGACCAATCCTGGAGTATGCGGTCCCAGCATGGAGCCCGTACCTTGTCAAGCACAAGACGAAGATTGAAAACGTTCAGAGGTATGCCACTAGGCTAGTCTCAGAACTAAGAGTCATAAGTTAGGAGGAAAGGCTGCGGGAAATGCACCACGCGACACTGGAAGACAGAAGAGTAAGGGGTGACATGATCACTACCTACAAAATTCTCGGAGGAATTGACAGGGTAGATAAAGATAAACTGTTTAACACTGGTGGTACGCGAACAAGGGGACACAGGTGGAAACTGAGTACCCAAATGAGTCACAGGGACGTTAAAAACAACTTTTTCAGTGTCAGAGTAGTTAACAGGTGGAATGCATTAGGCAGTGATGTGGTGGAGGCTGACTCCATACACAGTTTCAAATGTAGATATGATAGAGCCCAGTAGGCTCCGGAATCTGTACACCAGTTGAGAGGCGGGACCAAAGAGCCAGAGCTCAACCCCCGCAACCACAACTAGGTGAGTACAACGAGGTGAGTACACACACACACTTCAAAAGTGAATAATTTAAATTTAATTCCGTTCACTTTTCTTTATTCCTCCACAACTATACAAAATATTATGTTATAAAATCTATTTATATACAAGTAATGGCTGGCTGCGGCATTCACTGAGACGAGGGCTTGAACTGGTGGGTGTGTGCCTCACTGTTCTCACCTAGTGGTGCTTGCAAGTTAGAGCATCATCCTCTAAGTGGGCTTAAGGGCAGATGTTTGATTCTTTCGGCCGTCATTAATTCAATGCAATGGCGGTTTTCACTCGTTTTCTTGACATATTATCCTGTAAAAAGTGTATCGAATTGGCTTCGACAATTTTCTCATCCAATCCGTTCCACTCGTTTACGACTCGTAGACAGAATAAGTTAATTGACCAGACCACACGCTAGAAGGTGAAGGGAAGACGACGTTTCGGTCCGTCCTGGACCATTCTCAAGTCGATTGAGAATGGTCCAGAATGTGTGTGTGTGTGTGTGTGTGTGTGTGTGTGTGTGTGTGTGTGTGTGTGTGTGTGTGTGTGTGTGTGTGTGTGTGTGTGTGTGTGTGTATATATATATATATATATATATATATATATATATATATATATATATGTATATATATATATATATATATATATATATATATATATATATATATATATATATATATATATATATATATATATAATTTATGTATGTGTCAAGAAGCACAGACTTTTACTGAGAAAAAAAAGGTCATTTTTCCCCGAGAAATTGCCCCTTTCCCTGATAAAATGCCCCATTTACTTATAAATATTTTTGTTGAGAAACGAGCCTTTTCTCTACCTACGTGAGAATCCTACCGATTCCTCTCACCCTAAAGGACACATGCCGCGTGACAACGGGTCTGCTACGTGTCTTGAAGCTCGTGCGTGGTCAGCCTATAACCTCGGGAGTGTCAGCATCTGGGGTCGTGTCCTGGCCAGGGATGGATTGACTGGGCGCCAATCCATTACCGTTCGCCCCCGTTCACCCAGCAGTAATTGGGTACCTGGTTGTTAACTGGCTCTCGGGTCGTGTTCCAGGGGGAAGACTAGTGGGTAAGGCTTACCATGAGCTATAAGAAGGAGAATAAAGAAGATAGTCCTGGACTATCTTCTGTTAAAGTATACTTGCTGCTTGATCAGTAAGGCCGTACGCGGCCTTAATAAACCTTCAGAGATTGGGTAGGCTTTAAGCCCAAGAACAAACCAACCAGTGATATAAATTCGGGCTCACACGCCTGGGATCCAGGGTTCGAGACCCATACAGCCCAATCCCACGTCCTCCAACATCATCAGGGAGGTCCCCCAACATCTGATCATAAACACCAACATCGCCTCTTCATGTGAAGGCTCCATCATCACCCGGAGTTTACCCCAGAGTCTATAAACAAACATCACTTTAGGAACACATCAGCATCCAACACACTCTGCGTCTCTGTGTACCAATAAACCCCCCCCCCCCACCACCCACCCACACACACACTTTTCTGTGCCTAATTTGGTGGCTGTTCCACCTGGGTACTGGAGTAACATAGAGAGAATTACCGCCACCTTATCGTATTACCACATATAGATATTGACGAAAGTGTCAAAGGGAATATNGACAGCGCGCCTGACTTACCAGATAGCTCATTAGCTCACTGACAGTCTACCACATAGAATGTCTTCACAATCCAGACCACAATCCTCTTCTATAAATGCTTCATTTAAAAGAGATTAATTATCGGGAGACCAATCTCATATTACATTTTAATCAAGTCACTGAATAAGCGGATTTATCCGTCACACCTTAATGCTATCCTCGGTATAATCACGTGTTAGGGGTAGAAGCACGTGTTGGACGCAGAAGCACGTGTTGGACGCAGAAACACGTGTTGGACGCAAAAGCACGTGTTGGACGCAGAAGCACGTGTTGGACGCAGAAGCACGTGTTGGACGCAGAAGCACGTGTTGGACGCAGAAACACGTGTGGACGCAGAAGCACGTGTTGGACGCAGACGCACGTGTTGGACGCAGAAGCACGTGTTGGACGCAGAAGCACGTGGTGGACCCAGAAGCACGTGTTGGACGCAGACGCACGTGTTGGACGCAGAAGCACGTGTTGGACGCAGAAGCACGTGGTGGACGCAGAAGCTCGTGTTGGACGCAGAAACACGTGTTGGACGCAGAAGCACGTGTTGGACGCAGAAGCACGTGGTGGACGCAGAAGCTCGTGTTGGACGCAGAAACACGTGGTGGACGCAGAAGCACGTGGTGGACGCAGAAGCACGTGGTGGACGCAAAAGCTCTTGGTGGACGCAAAAGCTCTTGGTGGACCCAGAAGCACGTGGTGGACCCAGAAGCACGTGCAGAAAGATTTATGTATACCACATTCGTGCACGCTTGCAAAGACTTCATTACTCCAATAATGCTCATTCAGTGAACTTTCTTAAAATGAAAATCGAGTACAGCAAACTGCGGTTGAACCATATATATATATATATATATATATAACTAATGATAATTACCACGAGAAGAGAGACAAACGGACAGAAAGGAGGTTAACAGCCAGCAGACAAGGTAACAGCCAGCAGACAAGGTAACAGCAAGCAGACAAGGTAACAGCCAGCAGACAAGGTGGTGGAACAGCCAGCAGACAAGGTAACAGCCAGCAGACAAGGTAACAGCCAGCAGACAAGGTAACAGCCAGCAGACGAGGCAGCTGCAGGCCTCTGTCTGCCCAAAATAACAGCATTATTAGCCCAAGGGAAAGTCACCACAACACCTGGTGTAAAACCTTTGAGCTGGCAGACCATGTCAGACGAAGTCCTGCGCCCGTCAAGGCGTCCACGGAGCCAGACACGCTTGTTTACCGTCATCAATCTCGGTCCTTCAACCCCGTCTGGCGTCCCGACACTGGTGGTGGCTACGGCGAGGTCTTAGGGCGAGGTCTTAGGATAGGTCTTACGGCGAGGTCTTAGTGACTACAGCGAGGTCTTAGGGGAGGTCTTATAGTGACTACGGTGACGTCAGGTTCTTCATAAACCATTAGATGTATTTTACTTGTGTCCTTTTCTTGTTTAACTATATAATAATGTACCTGTGTTTCAAGTTGAGGACGTCTGGCGTGGGGGGTTGTGGCAGTGAGGATGCGGTAGTGAGGATGGTGGTTGTGAGGATAGCGGTTGTGAGGATAGCGGCGGTAGTGAGGATAGCGGCGGTAGTGAGGATAGCGGCGGTAATGGGGACGCAGGCTAGGGGGGGTAAGTAAGGTGACCGAGGCGGTCTAGGACAACGCTCTCTCGGTCTAGGACAACGCTCTCTCGGTCTAATGGACTTGCGAGGCGACGGAGGGATATTTTGTCCCTGGCGTGTTATCCCGGCCAGGTGGAGGACGGGTGTTGTGGCGTCCTGGACCCACACGCCACCACCAAACACCGACTACGCCGCCGCCCACTAAAAGCCTCCATTAGCCACTCAACTTTCATTCTGCACTTTACCGAATTTCCCCAGTCTTTAGTCTTTCAAAGTTTATTCCACCCTCTCTCTCTCTCTCTCTCTCTCTCTCTCTCTCTCTCTCTCTCTCTCTCTCTCTCTCCTCTCTCACTCTCTCTCACTCTCTCTCTCACTCTCTCTTTCACTCTCTCACTCTCTCTCACTCTCTCTCTCACTCTCTCTCTCACTCTCTCTCTCACTCTCTCTTTCACTCTCTCACTCTCTCTCTCACTCTCACTCTCTCTCTCCCTCTCTCTCTCTCAATAGCCTACGGGCAACCTAACTATTGTTTCAGCCTCCACACATTCATTGACAGCGCTCCTTACACTTACCATCTTACAGACAATTTCAATTTTGAAATAACTCTATAAGGCCTCCGTGCTGGCGAGGAGAGCCTAACATGAGAGTGTCACCTCAAAGCTTTCCTTTAAGCTTTGCAAACACAATCTACCGCAAGGGTGTGAAAACCGTTTGGCTATACGATAACCGAATGTGAATTAACGAAGATTCCATAACGTCGTTATTTCTTAAGAGTAGGAAGTAATATGCTGTAAAATCTTACTTTATAGTATAGTGGCCTTTAGTTAAAGCTAACAAAGAACTTATGTATTTAAGACTGTAATATAGCAAAAAAAAAGTGAGAACTATTTTCCGAATCGAAGACAGCTTCAGCACAGGTCAGAGGTTTTCGACTTTTAAGGTCAGAGTATAAATCACAAATCATTTATATGAATTTTTAATTGATTTCAAACGCCGCAGTGAGTGCCATAAAAAAAAAACCGGCCACAGGTTTTCTGAACTGAGTGTGTGTATTTGATATTAAAATCTGACTGACTATCACCGTAGAGTTTATTCACCAAACTAGTTGTCACCCCAAAGTGAGAAACATGGATAGCTGTCACTCCAGAGTGAGAAACATGGATGACTGTCACCCCCCAGAGAGAAAACATGGATGACTGTCACCCCAGAGTGAGAAACATGGATGACTGTCACCCCAGTGAGAAACATGGATGACTGTCACCCCAGTGAGAAACATGGATGACTGTCACCCCAGAGTGAGAAACATGGATGAATCACCCCTGAGTGAGAAATATGGATGACTGTCACCCCAGAGTGAGAAATATGGATGACTGTCACCCCAGAGAAACATGGATGAGTCACCCCAGAGTGAGAAATATGGATGACTCACCCCAGTAGAAATATGGATGACTGTCATCCAGAGTGAGAAACATGGATGAGTCACCCCAGAGTGAGAAATATGGATGACTGTCACCCCAGAGTGAGAAACATGGATGACTGTCACCCCAAGAGTGAGAAACATGGATGACTGTCACCTCCCAGAGTGAGAAACATGGATGACTGTCACCCCCAGTGAGAAACATGGATGACTGTCACCCCAGAATGAGAAACATGGACGACTGTCACCCTAGAGTGAGAAACATGGATGGCTGTCACCCCAGAGTGAGAAACATGGATGACTGTCACCCCAGAGTGAGAAACATGGATGACTGTCACCCCAGAGTGAGAAACATGGATGACTGTCACCCCAGAGTGAGAAACATGGATGACTGTCACCCCAGAGTGAGAAATATGGATGACTGTCACCCCAGAATGAGAAACATGGATGGCTGTCACCCGGGAGTGAGAAACATGATGGCTGTCACCCCAGAATGAGAAACATGGATGGCTGTCACCCCGGGAGTGAGAAACATGGATGGCTGTCACCCCGGGAGTGAGAAACATGGATGGCTGTCACCCCGGGAGTGAGAAACATGGATGGCTGTCACCCGGGAGTGAGAAACATGGATGGCTGTCACCCGGGAGTGAGAAACATGGATGGCTGTCACCCCGGGAGTGAGAAACATGGATGGCTGTCACCCCGGGAGTGAGAAACATGGATGGCTGTCACCCCGGGAGTGAGAAACATGGATGGCTGTCACCCCAGAATGAGAAACATGGATGACTGTCACCCCAGAATGAGAAACATGGATGACTGTCACCCCAGAATGAGAAACATGGATGACTGTCACCCCAGAGTGAGAAACATGGCTGACTATGCCTAATGTACTCCTACTTCGCTGGATTACAAGTGTTATCGGGCCTTCGAAAATATTTACGATACTTGCAAATTCCAATTTGCATATGTGTTGAGGAGTAATCATCCAGGTGTGGGTGGACGATGATCACCTGAGACAGCTGCCGGATGTGGGTAGATATGGCCAGCACACCTGAGGGCAGCTGTCAGGTGTGTGGGGGCCCCCCTCTGTCAGGTGGCAGCTGTCAGGTATGCAGAGAGGGCAGCACCGGGAGGGCAGCTGTCAGGTGTGTGGGGGGCCCTCTGTCAGGTGGCAGCTGTCAGGTATGCAGAGAGGGCAGCACCCGTGAGGGCAGCTGTCAGGTGTGTGGGGGGGCCCCTCTGTCAGGTGGCAGCTGTCAGGTATGCAGAGAGGGCAGCACCCGTGAGGGCAGTTGTCAGGTCACGGTAGGTGAAGACCCTCCACTCGAGTCTAAGATCAAGGCTCCTCCTTACACGAACATGCTGATGGAAGTCTGAATTACCTTCTGTAGAGAAGGAAACTCTTTCCCTTCCCTCTCCATATCTCCTGTTCCGCAACTTCTCATTTCCTCATAACTCTCTCTCTCTCTCTCTCTCTCTCTTCTGTCCCAGCACCTCCCCTAGCCACACCTTCTATCTCCCCTTGTGATTCTTTCCCACCTTTTCCCGTTTCTCATTCTTTTTCTCCTACCATAACTCCTCTGCAACCTACAACTTTCCTCTCTTGTCCTTATTATAAGTCTTCTTTTCGCCCCTTTCCCCCTCACTCTCCCCCCTCCCTCTCCCTTATTGATGTGGCAATATATTGATCGCCACAACAATGGGGCACTCTCGCAAGATCCTCATCTGAATGATGAACTCCATTATGTTCATAATATCAACACCAAAGACCTTTACGTTGCTCATCTGTGTGTCTGGTACCTCTCTCGCTACACACACACACACACACACACACACACACACACACACAACACACACACACACACACACACACACACACACACACACACCAAAGCATTGCTACTTCCACTTAGAAAATCTCAAGTGATCCTCCTGATTATCACCAAGTTTGAATAGTCAGAAAATATGAAATAAATAAACACGCATCAGTATTCTCTACGCGGTGTGATAACGCTGAAGATTTGAGCCAACAACGTTGTGAATATCAATAGTCTGTCTTCGCTGAGGTTGCAGTACTCGCTGGGGTTGCAATACTCGCTGGGGTTGCAGTACTCGCTGAGGTTGCAGTACTCGCTGGGGTTACAGTACTCGCTGGGGTTGCAGTACTCGCTGAGGTTGCAGTACTCGCTGAGGTTGCAGTACTCGCTGGGGTTACAGTACTCGCTGAGGTTGCAGTACTCGCTGGGGTTGCAGTACTCGCTGGGGTTGCAGTACTCGCTGAGGTTGCAGTACTCGCTGAGGTTGCAGTACTCGCTGGGGTTACAGTACTCGTGAGGTTGCAGTACTCGCTGGGGTTGCAGTACTCGCTGGGGTTGCAGTACTCGCTGGGGTTACAGTACTCGCTGAGGTTGCAGTACTCGCTGGGGTTGCAGTACTCGCTGAGGTTGCAGTACTCGCTGAGGTTGCAGAACTCGCTGGGGTTGCAGTACTCGCTGAGGTTGTAGTACTCGCTGGGGTTGCAGTACTCGCTGAGGTTGTAGTACTCGCTGAGGTTGCAGTACTCGCTGAGGTTGCAGTACTCGCTGAGGTTGCAGTACTCGCTGGGGTTACAGTACTCGCTGAGGTTGCAGTACTCGCTGGGGTTGCAGTACTCGCTGGGGTTGCAGTACTCGCTGAGGTTGTAGTACTCGCTGAGGTTGCAGTACTCGCTGAGGTTGTAGTACTCGCTGAGGTTGCAGTACTCGCTGAGGTTGCAGTACTCGCTGAGGTTGTAGTACTCGCTGGGGTTGCAGTACTCGCTGAGGTTGCAGTACTCGCTGGGGTTGAGCTTCAGCTCTAGAGGGTTCTCAACCTTCAACGTCTAGTGTACAGGTTCTTGAACCCGTTGGGTTTAATCCTGTCAACATTAACAGCTGTATGTTTGAATCTGACAACACCACTTCCTAAATCAATCTATTTCACTGGCGGTTTAACAAGTTATTTACTCACCTACCCTGAAAGTATTTTGTATGTTATGATCATGTTTTTCTATATGTCTCTTGGAATGACATAAGGGTTTGTTTGCATAGTCTTTATAACTCAAGCCTCTCAGCCTGGGACTGTTTCTACAAATATAGCATCCACTTCTAGCATCTCATTTATCAAGATCTTGTAGTTTCTCGCACTTTTCCTCCATTTGTCACCGAATCATTTTTGCAAACGTTGGTCGTAAGTCTATTCCTTCCGGGAGACTATTCATGTAAATTAGTTATAATGAGCGGCGTGGGACTCTGCTGGAAACATCGCACCTTCTCACTCTCGCCCGTTTATTCAACCGGTGAACTGTTATAGAGTACCTCGTCAATGGCCATCTAACAGTTGAAAGGTACACAGTCCGCCCATGGCTTCCTGTTGTGTGTATCCGTTGTCATGTCGTAGAATTATATTAGGCTTGGGAGGCAAAATTTGACATTACTGAACACCTTCTTAATAGTTCGTTATGGAAGCATCAATTTCCTTATATTCAACAATTTTTTTTATTATTATGATCTGTTTTAGATTAGAACTGAAAGTCTTCCAACTTGTCTCAACTGAATTGTTTTAAATCTGAAGTGGCCAACACAGGGATTCAGTTCTTTCTCTTAGCATCCAGGGAGTGTGATGTTGTCCAGACCCACCATCTCTGTCCAACCTAACTCCAGCAGCAAGCACTTCTCACTTCGTCTGAAGGAAAGAACGAATTATCAAGGGAAAGCGCCAAGCTACTACGACTATAGAGAGCACTTGGAAGGGGGCCAGGATAAGGATTGGAATGGAATGGGATGGGACGGAGGGGGGGGAGAGGGATCAATTGGTCTGAAGCAATTCTTAAGTCCTTCTGTTCTGTCCAGCTAACATACACCGCAGCTCGACGCAGGCAACTTTTATGATATATGAAGCTTAAAATAATATTGTATAAGGCTCCTCACACTTCTCTATTAATGTGTTTTTATTCACTCCTCTAATAATGAGGATTAATAAGTCCTTTAATAATGTGTATCTCTTTATTCTTAGCTTCATTACCTGTTCGTCTTCTCTTATTATCCACTTGATATGTATGCGTGAGCTTTTTGTTTGTATATACATATACATATACATATACATATACATATATATATATGTCTCATTGAATATGACCGCATATTCTGTATTACTATCTTCTGATTTAGGGCTTCTATCCTCTAACTATTTTCTTAGCATCAGGGCTTAGCTGAAACAGGAGTTCTCCAAAAACTCATTTCGTAATTTCTGGGTGAAGAAAAGATGTGGATTACTGTAGAATGTATACACTTATTTAAACAATTACACGACGTTTCGAACCTCCATGGTTCATTTCAAGTGAGGAAATGTTACAATGTGGTTACAATCCACATTGTAACAGTTCCTCACTGAAAATGACCATGGAGGTTCGAAACGTCGTGTAAATTGTTTAAATAAGTGTAATACACATTACAGTAATCACATCTTTTCTTCAACCAGAAATTACGAAAATGAGTTTGGGAGAACTCCTGTTTCAGCTAAGCCCTGATGCTAAGAAAATAGTTAGAGGGATAGAAGCCCTAAATCGAAGATAGTAAATACAGAATATGCGGTCATATTCAATGAGACATGTGTAAAAGAAAACCTGCTGCCAGTATACACCAATATATATATATATATAATATATATATATATATATATATATATATATATATATATAATATATATATATTGACAGTGTCAGACCACGGATGAAATTGAAACAGAATTTCCTTAAGTACTTTCGTATATTAATACATCTTAAGAAGGAGTGATTTTACAGGTCGAGTACTGGGACATAAATAGGCAGGAGAGAATGTACCTCACCTCACTCCATCATTCTTCCTGCCAATATATGTCCGTACTCGACCTGTAAAATCACTCCTTCTGAAGATGTATTAATATACGAAAGTACTTACACCTCCGAGCGGTTCCCAGGTGGTGTTTGCACCTCCGAGCGGTTCCCAGGTGGTGTTTGCACCTCCGAGCGGTTCCAGGTGGTGTTTGCACCTCCGAGCGGTTCCCAGTGGGTGTTTGCACCTCCGAGCGGTTCCCAGGTGGTGTTTACACCTCCGAGCGGTTCCCAGGTGGGTTTGCACCTCCGAGCGTTCCCAGGTGGTGTTACACCATGGAGCTCACCAAGTGTGACAGGCACAGAGCCACATACCCCTCGTCTTACTAATTCCTCTATCTATTACCCTTTCTTCTAAGGACATTTACTAAGTAACTCGCCTGTCTGGCCTAATCACTCACCTCTCCCACCCTCACACGTTAATTAACCGTAGATCTCGTTTACGGTGCAATTAACAGAAATGACACTTCCCCTTGTTATAACTCAGCGTTTTGTCGTCTTCCTTTCTCTCCCCCCCCCTCTCTCTCTCTCTGAGAACGACTTGTGTTGTTTTATCATCGTTGGGTAATCTCTGACCAGTGCAATTCTCCGGACGGGCTCCCAGGTAAGGCTCCAGATTGGGGCTAAGTAACACCATCTTTCTCACGCAAGTCCCATTTACCTTACAAATTCTGTCCACTTCACCCCTACTCTCCCCCATTCCCTCCCCCTCCCTCCCTCTAGACATCTTCTCATTTTCCTTCGCTCCACGACACCCTTCTCCGCTTACATTCCTCTTCCCAATGCCAGTCGACGTCTCTCTATGCCGCACTACAGCCTCCTTTTTCCATTTTCTCTCTCCCTTTCCTCCTCTTTTCCTACCTCCATCCCTGATGGTCCAAGTGGTTGGGAATCGGTTCTTTCTTCAGTTCTCATGTTCGGTTCCCTTCTCCTCTTACACCTTACAAGTGCTGTACGGTCACACTGGCTTATCGCTCTCGCCTCATAATTACCTTTTACCTCACAGGCACGAGGGTAGGCCTCATGACAAGATGGAAGGAGTCCACAGGAACACTTCATATTAAAGGGAATGATGCTCTGGGTTAGTGGGTGAAGCGGAACCAGAAACAGAGCCCGTCCGTAGCAAATACTAAGCCAGCAAACACCTCTGCGAAGCTCTGTCAGAGTTGTCAGGATTGTTCTTCACTACGCCTGGGTGTAGTAACGGTTGGTGGGTGTTGACGTATAGTGGGTGTAGTAACTGTTG
>WNGS01163055.1:0-15402 GCA_020271785.1 Procambarus virginalis | reverse complement strand
ATACAAGTCACAGCTTCGTATCATCCTTTGCAGACGACACAAAAATCAGTATGAAAATTACCTCGGCTGAAGACATTGAAAAACTTCAAGCTGATATTAATAAAGTTTTCGACTGGGCATCAGAAAATAATATGATGTTTAACAGTGATAAATTCCAGGTACTCAGGTACGGTAAAAATGAGGACCTTAAACATAATACAGGGTACAAAACACAATCAAATGTGCCCATAGTAGGAAAACAACATGTAAAGGATTTGGGAATAATGATGTCTGACGACCTAACGTTTAGGGAGCATAACCAAGCAAATATTGCGACAGCCAGAAAAATGATAGGATGGATTACGAGAACTTTCAAATCCAGGGATCCCATCACAATGCTTGTACTCTTCAAGTCACTTGTGCTGTCCCGTCTTGAGTACTGTTCAGTACTCACTTCCCCCTTCAGAGCAGGAGAGATTGCTGAAATAGAGGGAATACAGAGAACATATACGGCACGCATAGACGCGATAAAGCACCTAAATTATTGGGATCGTCTCAAAGCTCTCCAAATGTACTCACTAGAAAGAAGACGAGAGAGATATCAAATAATATACACCTGGAAGATACTGGAGGGCCAGGTCCCAAATCTACACAGTAAAATAACAACGTACTGGAGTGAACGATATGGAAGAAAATGCAGAATAGAACCAGTGAAGAGCAGGGGTGCCATAGGCACAATCAGAGAACACTGTATAAACATCAGAGGTCCGCGGTTGTTCAACGTCCTCCCAGCAAGCATAAGAAATATTGCCGGAACAACCGTGGACATCTTCAAGAGGAAACTAGATTTATTCCTCCAAGGAGTTCCGGACCAGCCGGGCTGTGGTGGGTATGTGGGCCTGCGGGCCGCTCCAAGCAACAGCCTAGTGGACCAAACTCTCACAAGTCAAGCCTGGCCTCGGGCCGGGCTTGGGGAGTAGAAGAACTCCCAGAACCCCATCAACCAGGTATCAACCAGACCACTGCAGCACACTCACCACCCTCAGCCCAGGAGACAGATTATGATTATGTAAAAACTCCAGAAATGGAAGCATTGCGTCAACAGCGTGAAAGGAATGCAGTCGGATCGCCCGAGTTCAGACGGTTCTCCAGCCAGATGTACAACATGATGGCAGACATCATGAAGCAGGTCAAGCCAGAAAACACATACGGTTTGCCTAACTACGTAATCCTCGAGGAATGCGATGAGTCTACACTGTCACCTGACCTCTTCAACAGTGACTACCCCGAGTACAAACATCAGATGATTACAAGAAGCATGAAGAAATAGCTAAGAAAGAAACCAACCAACTGAGGGCAGCCGCTCTCTTCCCCCTCTTTAGGGGGATGGGGACCTAATTTTGCTTGTTTTGAGATGGTGGTACCCGACGTAGACACACTCCACACACCAAGATGAAAGAAAACCTCCACTGCCGACTTCCAGACCCGTCTCCCAGCCTAGCCAGATATGGATTGATACAGCATCTACACTCGGACAAGCAGCTGGGTCTAGCCCTGGCACTTTTTCTTCAACTTTAGCATTTCCTCTCACCGACTTCTCTTCAGCTGTCCCCACTTCAAGGCTCGCCCCAATGGGCATCTTCTCCTGTATATCATTCATTCATTCATTCTCATTCCAGTTGATCACTTCACGTAAGTTTAATAGTATGGTTTGTTGTAGTAGTTATAAAATTCTTGTTGCAATTGAATGTTTTTTGAATTAGCTTTTATCTATGTGACAGTTAATAAGTTTTATTTGTATTGATCACTTTAAGTAAGCTTAAGTGTTTTGTTTTTTAATAATTTTCCTTTCTTTGATAGGCAGTCATATTCAGTATGAGTTCTTTGTCTTGCCTCTTATTGATTGTGATTTCTATTTTCTTTTAGATCTGATGATGAATACAAGAAGTATTCGAAACGTTATGCATTTTAAAGTACAGAATCTGAAACAAGATATCAGTATATCCTTGGTTTTCCTATTTATCTTAAAATTAAGATTCCCGAAGGGAACATCGATCATATATATATATATATATATATATATATATATATATATATATATATATATATATATATATATATATATATATATATATATATATATATATATATATATATATATATATATATATATATATATGGTTCCAAGGTTTGTTACAGCCGGGGGAAGGGTTGTGGAGATAAGCTCCCACAGTCTGTAAAGTGCCCCTGATGGCGTGCGTCTCAAATAGCCTCTGACAACCAAGTCCAGCTCCTGGCCTGCACGTGTGGCTTAGCCTCTAGGCCTGGCGGAAATGCTTCTACCAACAGGAGAAGGGGCGAAGGCGGGTCTCTGGCGCCTTAAAACCAGTTGCTTCGGGCAGATGGGACTCGTTAGCCTGGAAAGGCAGCCCATCTAGGGGAAGGAAAACCCCGAATTCAAACCTCTGCTGTCTTGTGGCTAAACCCACTCATGGGAAAGACTTCGGGAGTCAACCCTGAGGAAAAAATCCGGAGCCGGATTCCCTAAGGCAGTTTGCAGCTGCTTACAACTACATTCTGGCAACTCCTGCGACGACACTGGTGCCAAGCGTATCGGCTCCTGCCCTTCCCTTGGATCACATCGGTGGCGTGGAGAGGGTGGATCTGTTGCATGGGCAACAGCTGATCCTCCATAATTACTGCCCAGGCCTGTGCCCTGGAGACACCCAGGGCACAACTCCATAACCCTACGGGATTGACGGATGCCTACTACTACTACTATATATATATATATATATATATATATATATATATATATATATATATATATATATATATATATATATATATATATATATATATATTAAACCTAGAAGGGGTACCACCTCTGGTGCAAGTGTAGGGACCCATAGCCTCGGAGAAGAAAATAAAGAGTACTCAGAGAAGACCTTGTGGATTCTCACTGAACACTTTGATATTTTCTTCTCCTACCACCCCTATTCTTTTGGTATGTGTGTATATTTATCTAACTTTATTTGAAAATGTCATTACACAAAAAAGTTACAATATTGATTGCATGCAGTGTACAAGGCTGCTTGTCACAAGTTGAATAGCTCCTCCAGCTCCTCAGATGGCGGGCAGGAACCATGGATGCAGTGAGCATTTCCTCTCTGGATTGCCACACTAAGGCGCTGAAAAGAAAACTGGCAGCTCTATGGTCTCTAGTTGTTTCCATTAGATTAGACCCCTACTCCTTCAAAAAGCTAGCAGCACTTTTACCCCAGGCACCAAGTGTCTCTGAGGCAATGGAGACGAAATTGTAGTGGTGCTCAAGGTCCCTGTATTTACGTGACTTGGCTGCTTCCCGGTGATTGGCAGCTCCTCTTGCTTGTGTAGCACTGAAGTCAACATAGGTATTGGCTAAAGTTGAAACGCAAGTGTAGTCCCACACCAACTGTCTACCGTTCTTCCAGGGGTTCACCGTGATTCCGTCTGGGCGACTGACAGGCTCATCAGAGTTGAGGGACATTAGGTAACGGGGCTCTCTCTCTCTGCTGGACAACCGGCTGTGGTAAGGCTTCTCTTAATAATGTCATTGACCTCGCCATGTCTTGCATGCCATCCTCCTGTCTTTTGGCAGAGAAGGCCATGCCGTCCGTAACTGTCGGCCTGTGCCTCGCCGCAAATACACCTGTACTCGGTGTGGATTGGGGCAGCGAGGCGGAGACCCACGGCAATCCGGAGGGCCTGCGGTGTGAGACGGGTGCCGGTTGCTGACATTGGGTTGCTAATAGGAATTCACCTGCATGGGGAGCTGCTACTGCTCTAAGTCGGGCTGTGTCATGTGGTGTTGTCGCAGCTTCTAACAAAGTCGCAGCTTCTTGGTCGGCAATGGGGCGATCCCAGCTGGATTGCTTATGGGCTTCAGAAGGCGGTGGTTGCGGTATTGGTCCTGCGAGAGAGACCCATTTCTGTGCAGTCTGTGAAGCTGGGATCATGTACCCCTTCCTGTTGAACTAGGTGCTCAGGTAGGATTTCCTTCACCAAGTTGTCAGACCCCACTGAAGAGGACAGGAACTCTGGTACAGCAATTTGTGTTGCTGTGCGCACGCCAAGGCCCCCGAGTCTGACAGGAAGGGAGGCCTGTTTCCACTGTGAGCCGCTGAGGGAAAGATTGAGGGCTTTTTCTAGTGTTGATTTCAGCAAGCTGTCGTACTCTTCTAATTTAATATTGTTGAAAGATGGCGAATATCTTAGGAAGTAGGTCAGCCTGGGGAGGGACAAGCATCTGGTGATGAGGTAAAGTGCATCATGAGCATCGATGTCTTCAATCCTCTCGTTCATCCTCTTCAGGTCAGTGATCTTCTTACCCAGGACCTCGTCGATGGCATTCCTTCCAAGAGGAGCACCTAGGAGTGTGCTGTCCTCAGGGTTGGTTGTATGAATGTCAGGCAAAACAACCTTTATTTGCTCTATTATGTGCTGGTTGGTGGAGGTTATTTCGCACTTGGAAGGGTTCAGGGTGAGGCCTAGGCTTGCTCCTTGCTCCTGAATTATTATTATGTCGTCCAAGAGTGAGGCTGGGGAGCCGGCTAGAGTACCGTCATCCAAAAACCAAATGTTGAGCTCACTGGACAGGTTATCGGTGACTTCCTTGATGACTAGGCAGAAAAGAAAAGGAGCAATGGGGTCACCCTGTTGGACACCTTCTTGTGATTCAATTTCATGTTCCCCAAAAAGCAGAGTTAGATTCTTGCTGTAGCATGAGTTTACAAACGGGTAGAGGGAAGGAAAAAGGCGATGAACCGCACTGAGTACTGCATCCCTTCTAACCAGATTGAAAGCATTTTTGAAGTCCAGCTTTATCAGGGCTTTTTCATCCGTAATGTTGGCAATGTAGGCCCTAGATGCATGAGTCGCTGCCTCACACCCTTGAGGAATGCCAAACCCAAGCTGTTTTTGTTTCAGCATGTCGGCTGCTACCTGACTAAGTGCTCTAGCAGCAGCCTTAGCGACGAGACGCCGGAGTGAATTGCCCACAGCTATCGGTCTGATTCCTCCATCTTTTTTCCTCAGGGTACAGAGGGTAGCGCCAAAAAAGAGAGGCCGTATGGTCTCTGGTATGTTGCCAGCTAGACATGTGTTGGCGAATCTTGTTAGTTCCACCAGGAGGCCCTGTGCAATGTCTCCCAGTGCAGGGTTGAGCATTTGTTTGATGTGGTTGGGTCTTAGTCCTGTGAACCCACCTGCTGATCCTGGTGGGAAGGATAAAGCTGCTTTATGCACCATGGATTCGAGCACGCACAGGGGTTTTGCTCTGGTGACACCGACTAGGGGAACACTATCGTCACGAGGAGCTCTGGGTGGGTGTTTTTCCCTCAGGGCTTGTGCTGTATCGGCATCCCTGGTGGCCATTGTGTCTTCACTGGTGATGATTCTGATAGTCCCTATTGTGTTGCCTTCTTCTATTTTCTTGCTGACTGTTGCTCTGATTTTGGATGCCTCGGTTCTGCTGTTGATACTTTTCCTGCGGTGGGTGTTTTTGGCACGGGTGGGGAGGGGTGCCTAGTTGACCTCTCTAGGAAAACTATTTGTAGCCATAATGACTGAGGAAGCTAGTGATTTGTCTCTCCTTGCAGGGACAGCTAGGCATATGTTTCCAAACAGGAGAGCGTTGCGCCATGCTTGGATGGTTCCGGGGGAGTCATTGATCTTTTTCAAGAGGCTGGATAGTTTGGCTGCTGCCTGGGGCCGGGCAGCTTTGGGGATGTGCTGCAAGGTTCCAACCGATGTTGTTTTGATGGCCTCTAGTAGATTCTCAGTCGATATGAAGCTGTTGGAGGTGTTTTCCCTAACTGCTGGAGTGGGGCCTTGATTGATACTCTCTTTGGAAGGGCGCCACATACCCGGACAATTGGTTCCGTTGTGAGCATGCTTGCGCACATCTCCGTTATGCTTGAGTCTCCACACCTTGTCACACACTTGGCATGTGCTGTACTTGTCGTCGCTTGACGGCTCCTCTTGGCTGAGAGAAGCCTGGTTGTCAGTCGTGACCTGCGACATCGGCGGGCTCTGGGCGGGGGGTATATATATATATATATATATATGTATATATATATATATATATATATATATATATATATATATATATATATATATAAATTGTGTTGGTAAAGTGTTGGAGTGTTGATATTCGGCAGTCCTCCAATGGCAGGTGTCAATGCCTGGTCACACTTACAAAAAAAGAGACTGCTTGCCTGTTTGTCTGTGGTAAGGTAAGGGAAGACACGCAAAACACAAAGTATAAACAAAGAAACTTTAATTACTTTAGAAAACAAAATATGAACAAAGACAATCCCTTGGCTTAAGTGAACTTTAGAACAAGTCAAAACACAAGAAAACATAAATAATTACTAGGGCTGGATGTTACTCTACAATAAAATAATTTACAATGCAATAACAATCAGGTGCTGAGAATATTGGCTATAGCTGCTACCTTCCTTAGTATACGACAGCCAGAGATTAGTATACCAGAGAGAGATGTCAACTCTAAGAGCACAAAGAATATTCTGAGGATGACGGCTGGGCTAGCCCAGACGTCGACTCGGCTAGATGGCCTGAGTGCAGGTGTGCAGGTGTGCTGTCGGCGACACTAGCCAATCAGGAGCAGGCAGGCAGAGAATGGGTCGTTAGCTCGTTGAAGACGGGCGGTGAGCCGGCGTGAAGGGGGTGAAGGGGGGGGGGGGGTTTGCAGGGTACGTATTGCTTCCTGGTCAAAACGTTTTGTGCTACTTTTGTGTTACTGGTGGACGTATCTTGAATGTAGCATCTTGTACTTGTCATAATAACGTAACTTGGATAGGAAAGAGCAGGCTCAATCTCTCTTGAAAGAGATTATCGTCACAATATATATATATATATATATATATATATATATATATATATATATATTATATATATATATTATATATATATATATATAATATATATATATATATATATATATATGCGAACAAGCCTGAATGGTCCCCAGGAATATATGCAACTGAAAACTCACACCCCAGAAGTGACTCGAACCCATACTGCCAGGAGCAATGCAACGGGTATGTACAGGGACGCCTTAAACCACTTGACCATCACGACCAGACATAAGGAAGTGATAGCTGAAGCTATTTGAACCACTTCCCCGCTGGCACTCGGAGAGTAATCTTGGGCATAGCATTTTATCAAAACACCTCATTTTTTGGGGCATCACGTGAGGAACACAAATGCAAACAAGCCTGAATGGTCCCCAGGACTATATGCAACTGAAAACTCACACCCCAGAAGTGACTCGAACCCATACTGCCAGGAGCAATGCAACTGGTATGTACAGGGACACCTTAATCCGCTTGACCATCACGACTGGACATAAAGAAGTGATAGCGAAGCTGTTTGAACCACTTCCCCATCGGCACTCGGATGGTAATCTTAGGCATAGAATTTATCAAATCACCTCATTTTTTGGAGCAACACGTGAGGAACACAAATGCAAACAAGCCTGAATGGTCCCCAGGACTATATGCAACTGAAAACTCACACCCCAGAAGTGACTCGAACCCATACGTGGTGCTGGGAAGTGGTTCAAATAGCTTCGGCTATCACTTCCTTATGTCCGGTCGTGATGGTCAAGCAGCTTAAGGCGTCCCTGTACATACCAGTTGCGTTGCTCCTGGCAGTATGGGTTCGAGTCACTTCTGGGGTGTGAGTTTTCAGTTGTATCTAGTCCTGGGACCATTCAGGCTTGTTTGCATTTGTGTTCCTCACGTGTTGCCCCAATAAATGAGGTTATTTGATAAAATGCTATGCCCAAGATTACCATCCGAGTGCCGGCGGGGAAATGGTTTCAAATAGCTTCAGCTATCACTTCCTTATGTCCGGTCGTGATGGTCAAGCGGATTAAGGCGTCCCTGTACAAACCAGTTGCGTAGCTCCTGGCAGTATGGGTTCGAGTCACTTCTGGGGTGTGAGTTTTCAATTGCATATAGTCCTGGGGACCATTCATATTGTTCGCATTTGTGTTTCTCACGTGTTGCCCCCAAAAATGAGGTGATTTGATAAAATGCTATGCCCAAGATTGCCATCCGAGTGCTGGCGGGGAAGTGGTTCAAATAGCTTCGGCTATCACTTCCTTATGTCCGGTCGTGATGGTCAAGCGGATTAAGGCGTCCCTGTAAATACCAGTTGCGTTGCTCCTGGCAGTATGGGTTCGAGTCACTTCTGGGGTGTGAGTTGCAGTTGCATAAGTCCTGGGGACCATTCAGGCTTGTTCGCATTTGTGTTCCCTCACGTGTTGCCCCAAAAAATGAGGTGATTTGATAAAATGCTATGCCCAAGATTACCATCCGAGTGCTGGCGGGGAAGTGGTTCAAATAGCTTCGGCTATCACTTCCTTATGTCCGGTCGTGATGGCAAGCAGATTAAGGCGTCCCTGTACATACCAGTTGCGTTGCTCCTGGCAGTATGGGTTCGAGTCACTTCTGGGTGTGACTTTTCAGTTATATATATATATATATATATATATATATATATATATNAATTATATATATATATATATATATATATATATATATATATATATATATATATATATATATATTAGTATATTTTGGTAGCAGTCTTTCCTGTAGACATATGTTATTAAATATGACCGAAAAAGTAAGATTAATAATTCTAACACGAATTTTCTCAATTTTCCTTATGTTTGTTTTTACTGATGACGGTAAATTAAAAATCAATTCTCCAAAATTCATTCTTTATTTCTTAGTCTGACGCGGCACTTGAGCGCGTTTCGTAAAACTTATTACATTTTCAAAGACTTTAGGTACACACACACAGAACAACTATAACTGAACAGAGTTTAAATACCTGCGTTTGGGTGAGGTGACATGTTACAATGGTTTGGGGTGAGGTGAGAACAAACTCAGAACACGAAACAATGGGTATAAGGGAAGAATAGATCTGTAACTGCAGAAGGCCTATTGGCCCGTATTTCTTGATGTTTCTATATTGGAGCGGAGTCTTGAAGTGGGTAGAATATAGTAGTGCGTTAATTGGCTGTTGATTGCTGGTGTTGACTTCTTGATGTGTAGTGCCTCGCAGATGTCAAGCCGCCTGTTGTCGCTGTATCTATCAATGATTTCTGTGTTGTTTGTTAAGATTTCTCTGGTGATGGTTTGGTTGTGGGAAGAGATTATATGTTCCTTGATAGAGCCCTGTTGCTTATGCATCGTTAATCGCCTGGAAAGAGATGTTGTTGTCTTGCCTATATATTGTGTTCTTTGGGGCTTACAGTCCCCAAGTGGGCATTTGAAGGCATAGACGACATTGGTCTCTTTCAAAGCGTTCTGCTTTGTGTCTGGAGAGTTTCTCATGAGTAGGTTGGCAGTTTTCTTGGTTTTATAGTAAATAGTCAATTGTATCTTCTGATTTTTGTCTGTAGGGATAACGTTTCTATTAACAATATCTTTCAGGACCCTTTCCTCCGTTTTATGAGCTGTGGAGAAGAAGTTCCTGTAAAATAGTCTAATAGGGGGTATAGGTGTTGTGTTAGTTGTATCTTCAGAGGTTGCATGGCGTTTCACTTTCCTTCTTATGATGTCTTCAATGAAACCATTGGAGAAGCCGTTGTTGACTAGGACCTGCCTTACTCTACAGAGTTCTTCGTCGACTTGCTTCCATTCTGAGCTGTGGCTGAGAGCACGGTCGACATAAGCGTTAACAACACTCCTCTTGTACCTATCTGGGCAGTCACTGTTGGCATTTAGGCACATTCCTATGTTTGTTTCCTTAGTGTAGACTGTAGTGTGGAAACCTCCGCTCCTTTCCATGACTGTTACATCTAGAAAGGGCAGCTTCCCATCCTTCTCCATCTCGTAAGTGAAACGTAACACAGAATTCTGCTCAAACGCTTCTTTCAGCTCCTGCAGATGTCTGACATCAGGTACCTGTGTAAAAATGTCGTCAACATACCTGCAGTATATGGCCGGTTTCAAGTTCAAGTCGACTAAGACTTTTTCCTCAATAGTACCCATGTAGAAGTTTGCAAACAGGACGCCTAGGGGAGAACCCATAGCGACCCCATCTACTTGCTTATACATGTGCCCATCCGGGCTCAAGAAGGGTGCCTCCTTAGTACAAGCTTGGAGTAGTTTCCTCAGGATATTTTCTGGCATGTCAAGGGGAGTACATGCCAGAAAATACAGGGATAAGAGCATCGTTGGACGTAGAATCACTGTTCACCAACGTACCTGTGGATGAAACAATCGGGATGATAATGGACCGAGTGTATCGAGACCCGGCATGTACTCCCCTTGACATGCCAGAAAATATCCTGAGGAAACTACTCCAAGCTTGTACTAAGGAGGCACCCTTCTTGAGCCTGGATGGGCACATGTATAAGCAAGTAGATGGGGTCGCTATGGGTTCTCCCCTAGGCGTCCTGTTTGCAAACTTCTACATGGGTACTATTGAGGAAAAAGTCTTAGTCGACTTGAACTTGAAACCGGCCATATACTGCAGGTATGTTGACGACATTTTTACACAGGTACCTGATGTCAGACATCTGCAGGAGCTGAAAGAAGCGTTTGAGCAGAATTCTGTGTTACGTTTCACTTACGAGATGGAGAAGGATGGGAAGCTGCCCTTTCTAGATGTAACAGTCATGGAAAGGAGCGGAGGTTTCCACACTACAGTCTACACTAAGGAAACAAACATAGGAATGTGCCTAAATGCCAACAGTGACTGCCCAGATAGGTACAAGAGGAGTGTTGTTAACGCTTATGTCGACCGTGCTCTCAGCCACAGCTCAGAATGGAAGCAAGTCGACGAAGAACTCTGTAGAGTAAGGCAGGTCCTAGTCAACAACGGCTTCTCCAATGGTTTCATTGAAGACATCATAAGAAGGAAAGTGAAACGCCATGCAACCTCTGAAGATACAACTAACACAACACCTATACCCCCTATTAGACTATTTTACAGGAACTTCTTCTTAACAGCTCATAAAACGGAGGAAAGGGTCCTGAAAGATATTGTTAATAGAAACGTTATCCCTACAGACAAAAATCAGAAGATACAATTGACTATTTACTATAAAACCAAGAAAACTGCCAACCTACTCATGAGAAACTCTCCAGACACAAAGCAGAACGCTTTGAAAGAGACCAATGTCGTCTATGCCTTCAAATGCCCACTTGGGGACTGTAAGCCCCAAAGAACTCAATATATAGGCAAGACAACAACATCTCTTTCCAGGCGATTAACGATGCATAAGCAACAGGGCTCTATCAAGGAACATATAATCTCTTCCCACAACCAAACCATCACCAGAGAAATCTTAACAAACAACACAGAAATCATTGATAGATACAGCGACAACAGGCGGCTTGACATCTGCGAGGCACTACACATCAAGAAGTCAACACCAGCAATCAACAGCCAATTAACGCACTACTATATTCTACCCACTTCAAGACTCCGCTCCAATATAGAAACATCAAGAAATACGGGCCAATAGGCCTTCTGCAGTTACAGATCTATTCTTCCCTTATACCCATTGTTTCGTGTTCTGAGTTTGTTCTCACCTCACCCCAAACCATTGTAACATGTCACCTCACCCAAACGCAGGTATTTAAACTCTGTTCAGTTATAGTTGTTCTGTGTGTGTGTACCTAAAGTCTTTGAAAATGTAATAAGTTTTACGAAACGCGCTCAAGTGTCGCGTCAGACTAAGAAATAAAGAATGAATTTTGGAGAATTGATTTTTAATTTACCGTCATCAGTAAAAACAAACATAAGGAAAATTGAGAAAATTCGTGTTAGAATTATTAATCTTACTTTTTCGGTCATATTTAATAACATATATATATATATATATATATATATATATATATATATATATATATATATATATATATATATATATATATCTGAAAACTCACACCCCAGAAGTGACTCGAACCCATACTCCCAGGAGCAACGCAACTGGTATGTACAGGGATGCCTTAAACCACTTGACCATCACGACCGGACATAAGGAAGTGATAGCCTGAGCTATATGAACCACTTCCCCGCCGGCACCTGGATGGTTATCTTGGGCATAGCATTTTATCAAATCACCTCTTGTTTGGGGCAACACGTGAGGAACACAAATGCAAACAAGCCTGAATGGTCCCCAGGACTAGATACAACTGAAAACTCACACCCCAGAAGTGACTCGAACCCATACTCCCAGGAGCAATGCGTTGCTCCTGGGAGTATGGGTTCGAGTCACTTCTGGGGTGTGAGTTTTCAGTTGTATCTAGTCCTGGGGACCATTCAGGCTTGTTTGCATATATATATATATATATATGTCGTACCTAGTAGCCAGAACGCACTTCTCAGCCTACTATGCAAGGCCCGATTTGCCTAATAAGCCAAGTTTTCATGAATTAATATTTTTTCGACTACCTAACCTACCTAACCTAACCTAACCTAACTTTTTCGGGTACATAACCTAACCTAACCTAAAAAGATAGGTTAGGTTAGGTTAGGTAGGGTCGGTTAGGTTCGGTCATATATCTACGTTAATTTTAACTCCAATAAAAAAAAATTCCTCATACATAATGAAATGGGTTGCTTTATCATTTCGTAAGAAAAACACTTGAGAAAATATATTAATTCAGAAAAACTTGGCTTATTAGGCAAATCGGGCCTTGCATAGTAGGCTGAGAAGTGCGTTCTGGCTACTAGGTACGACTAGCTACTAGGTTGTGTTCCTCACGTGTTGCCCCAAAAAATGAGGTGATTTGATAAAATGCTATGCCCAAGATAACCATCCAGGTGCCGGCGGGGAAGTGGTTCATATAGCCTCGGCTATCACTTCCTTATGTCCGGTCGTGATGGTGAAGTGGTTTAAGGCATCCCTGTACATACCAGTTGCGTTGCTTCTGGGAGTATGGGTTCGAGTCACTTCTGGGGTGTGAGTTTTCAGTTGTATCTAGTCCTGGGGACCATTCAGGCTTGTTTGCATTTGTGTTCCTCACGTGTTGCCCCAAAAAATGAGGTGATTTGATAAATGCTATGCCCAAGATAACCATCCAGGTGCCGGCGGGGAAGTGGTTCATATAGCCTCGGCTATCACTTCCTTATGTCCGGTCGTGATGGTCAAGTGGTTTAAGGCATCCCTGTACATACCAGTTGCGTTGCTTCTGGGAGTATGGGTTCGAGTCACTTCTGGGGTGTGAGTTTTCAGTTGTATCTAGTCCTGGGGACCATTCAGGCTTGTTTGCATATATATATATATATATATATAATATATATATATATATATATATATATATATATATATATATATATATATAAATATATATATATATATATATATATATATATATATATATATATATATATATCTTTGGACAGGAAAAACTTGGCTTATTAGGCCTTGCATAGTAGGCTGAGAAGTGCGTTCTGGCTAATAGGTACGACATATATATATATATATATATATATATATATATATATATATATATATATATATATATGACTGAAAACTTACACCCCAGAAGTGACTCGAACCCATACTCCCAGGAGCAATGCAACTGGTATCTACAGGACGCCTTAATCAGCTTGATCATCACGACCGAACATAAGGAAGTGATAGCCGAAGCTATTTGAACCACTTCCCCACCGGCACTTGGATGGAAATCTTGGGCATAGCATTTTATCAAATCACCTCATTCCTTGGGGCACGCGTGAGGAACACAAATGCAAACAAGCCTTAATGGTCCCGAGGACTATATGCGACTGAAAACTCACACCCCAGAAGTGACTCGAACCCATACTCCCCGGAGCAATGCAACTGGTATCTACAGGACGCCTTAATCCGCTTGACCATCACGACCGCACATAAGGTAGTGATAGCCAAAGCTATTTGAACGACTTCCCCGCCGGGACTCAGAAGGTAATTTTGGGCATAGCATTTTATCAAATCACGTCATTCTTTGGGGCACGCGTGAGGAACACAAATGCAAACAAGCCTGAATGGTTCCCAGGACTATATGCGACTGAAAATTCACACCCCAGAAGTGACTCAAACCCATATTCCCAGGAGCAATGCAACTGGTATCTACAGGACGCCTTAATCCGCTTGACTATCATGACCAGACATAAGGAAGTGATAGCTGAAGCTATTTGAACCACTTCCCGGTCAGCACTCGGATGGTAATCTTGGGCATAGCATTTTATCAAATCACCTCATTCTTTGGGGCACGCGTGAGGAACACAAATGAAAACAAGCCTGAATGGTCACCAGGATTATATGCGACTGAAAACTCACACACCAGAAGTGGCTCGAACCCATACTCCCAGGAGCAATGCAACTGGTATCGACTGAAAACTCACACCCCAGAAGTGACTCGAAGCCATACTCCCAGGAGCAATGCAACTGGTATCTACTGGACGCCTTAATCCGCTTGACCATCACGACCGGACATAAGGAAGTGATAGCCGAAGCTATTTGAACCACTTCCCTGCCGGCACTCGGATGGTAATCTTGGGCATAGCATTTTATCAAATCACCTCATTCTTTGGAGAATGCGTGAGGAACACAAATGCAAACAAGCCTGAATGGTCCCCAGGATTATATGCGACTGAAAACTCACACAAGCCTGAATGGTCCCAGGATTATATGCGACTGAAAACTCACACCAGAAGTGGCTCGAACCCATACTCCCAGGAGCAATGCAACTGGTATCTACAGGACGCCTTAATCCGCTTGACCATCACGACCGGACATAAGGAAGTGAAGCCGAAGCTATTTGAACCACTTCCCCGCCGGCACTCCGATGGTAATCTTGGGCATTGCATTTTACCAAATACCTCATTCTTTGGGGCACGTGTGAGGAACACAAATGCAAACAAGCCTGAATGGTTCCCAGGACTATATGCGACTGAAAACTCACACCCCACTAGTGACTCGAACCCATACTCCCAGGAGCAATGCAACTGGTATCTACAGGACGCCTTAATCCGCTTGACCATCACGACCGGACATAAGGAAGTGATAGCCGAAGCTATTTGAACCACTTCCCCGCTGGCACTCGGATGGTAATCATGGGCATAGATTTTATCAAATCACCTCATTCTTTGGGGTACGCGTGAGGAACACAAATGCAAACAAGCCTGAATGGTCCCCAGGACTATATGCGACTGAAAACTCACACCCCAGAAGTGACTCGAACCCATACTCCCAGGAGCAATGCAACTGGTATCTACAGGACGCCTTAATCCGCTTGACCATCACGACCGGACATAAGGAAGTTATTGACGAAGCTATTTGAACCACTTCCTCGGCGGCACTCGGATGGTAATCTTGGGCATAGCATTTTATCAAATCACCTCATT
>WNGS01163054.1:0-39815 GCA_020271785.1 Procambarus virginalis | reverse complement strand
TCCCAAATCAGTGGGAGTTTTTACCTGATTTACAGTAATTATTTATAGAAGTTGGGACACCAGGAACATACTTTTCTTCCTGCAATTACAAACAGGAAAAACACCCACCACAGTATTATGTCCTACCCCATAATGTACAAATTTATATGTGGAAGTAAATTTTGATCAAACATGTGAGAGGAACCCTTACCTGCACTGTTGACAACTTAGTGTAGCCGGAGACAACCTGGCCCTGCACCTGAACCATTTGGCCTTGCATCACCTGCCCACCCACCACCTGCTGAACCTGCTGAGACATTATCTTCCTCGACAACTCCTTCGATCCTCAAATTCACAGCTGGAAAACAAGTTAACTAATGTACTCAAAGAAAAAGATTTAAAGAAATAATATAGTATGTATTGATGAATGTGTCATCTATCTATAAGAGAGATTGTATGTCTGTCTGTTTGACCCTGCTCGTCCGCCCGTGCCTGTCCGCCCCCTCACCGCCTGCCCACCTGCTCAAGGTTGGAGGCCTGACACTTGGGGCTAACTTTTTGTGGGTCTAGCCTCACCCAACTTTGCAGGCAGGGGTAATGGACTGGGGTACAGAGCGGACACAGGCTAGTCGGGATCAGTCCTACTGATTCTATTAATAGCGGGCGAGGCAAAATAGTGATCCCCCTTACCCACAAAAATCAGTGATTGGTGGCTAGATGAGTCTCTAGATATTTGCAAATTTGCCAACTCTAATAAAATTGAGATGGAAATAAACATAGAAAAAGACTCACAATCACTTCAAGACGATCTAATATGAGTTTTGAAATGGTCAAAGATTGGTAGATGCAGTTTAATGCTGAAAATATAGATTATGAGGCTAGGTAATGATGGTAGTTACAGGATATCAGCTAGACGGTGTTGAGATTGTGAAGTCCGATTGTGAAATGGATCTGGGAGTTATGATTAATAAGAATTTTAAAGCAAAAAAAAAAAAATACATAAATGTTCAAAATAAGGCACTGGGATTTGTTTCTAGAAGCATTAGTAGTCAAACACCTGGTGTTATTCTTAAGCTTCATCTTGTTAGGCTCCGTTTAGATTCCGCAGCTCAGCTTTGGTCACCATACTATAGAATGGACATAAATTCAGAAGAGCACATCCAGCGTAGCATGACAAAGATAATCCCACAAATTAGAAACCTTCCATGTGCAAGAGAGACTGAAAAAGCTTAATTTACATTCTCTAAAAAAAGCAAAGAATTAGGGGGTGACATGATTGATGTGCAAAAGTGGATGAATGGCATAACAAAGGATATATTAAAAAGGTATTAAATATATTAACACAACACAAAACAATGGATATAAATGGATAAGTTTAGATTTAGGAAAGACCTGGGCAAATACTGATTCGGTAACGGGGTTGTTGATTTATGGAAACAATAACCTGGTAACATAATAGAAGTAGGGATCCCTCGATTGTTTCAAGGCGCGGGTTAGACATATATTTGAAGTAGTCTGGGTGGATATAAATAGGAGCTGCATCATATAGGCCAATAATCCTTCTGAAGTTACCTTGATTCTTATGTTCTAGAAATAAATACCATTAATCTATTTGCCTTATTTCAACATTTATGCATTGATTTTTGGGCTTTAATTTATTACTAATCATGACCCGCAGATCTCTTTGCAATCAAACTTTGCAATCTCAGCACCATCTACCTGAGATATCTTGAGATGATTTCGGGGCTTTAGTGTCCCCTCGGCCCGGTACTCGACCAGGCCTCCACCCCCAGGTAACAGCCCGTGACAGCTGACTATCCCAGGTACCTATTTTACTGCTAGGTAACAGGGGCATAGGGTGAAAGAAACTACTGCCCATTGTTTCTCGCCGGCACCCGGGATCGAACCCGGGACCAACAGGATCACAAGTCCAGTGTGCTGTCCGCTCAGCGACCAGGCTCCTAGCTCAACCGGCTGAGCGGATCTAGCTCATATACTGTAACTGTCATTGTTACCTAGCCTCATAACCTTTCTTTTGTCAGCATTAAACATCATCTGCCAGTTTTCAAAACCCTATCTAAAGCGTCTTGAAGTGATTTTGAATCTTCTTCCATGTTTATTTTTCTCGAGTTTTGTATCAGCAAATTTGCAAATATTGCTGCTCAGTCCCGATTCTAAATTATTTATATATACCAATGGTACTCTGTTTTCCGAATTTAATCCGTTCCAGAGACGGTTTGAAAACCGAAACAAATTTTTCTCATAAAAAATAATATAAATTGAATTAATCCCGTTCCACACCCCTAAAATATATAACTTAAAAATACATTTATACATACCTTCTACTACTTACATTTTGTACTACAGTAAGTACAAGTATATCGTAGCTTTATTGATGACTCTTGTTGGCATTTGAAAGACAGTGAGGAAAGGGGGGAGGAAGAGAGGTGGTTAGTGTTTGGAAGGGGGAGTCCCCTTCCATTATAACAGCAGTGATGACATGTTATGGGGTACTCTTCTCTCTCTCTCACCTTTTGCAGGGCCTACCACTAGCACGTGGTTGTGGCTCACTGTTTAATTGTCTTACTAAGAATCTGTCTATAGACACTTGTTTGAACACCTTGTCTGTAGAGACATCACATTGTCTCACTATGATCTTTTTTTTTTCCTCTATCTATCATCTCACAACTATTTTCCTAGATTGAACTTACCACTGACTCTTGGAACCAATGGCATAATATATAAGAACTTTTATGTTAGGAAATCAAAAAAAGCACAAAAACAATAAATTCTTCACAAGAATTCAAGCGCAGTCGTCACTAGGCGGGAGACACTGGTAAACTGAAGCTCGCCATGTGCTCGGTCGGCCCACGTGTATTAACAAATGCGTACGAGTCGTATGTTTCAAAGAAATCGAGCGTGAGAACTGAAAAAATTCGAAAATGGGAATTGAAAACCGACGTTTCTCGGTTTGATAACAAATTCATCAAGCAAATTATTAACAAAACGGGCAAGAACATAAAATAATAGAAAACCAACCAAACAAAGGGTGAGGGGTGTAAAAACACTACTAAAGGAGAAATAGGCTAACAAAGTAAAAACAGTAAGGAAAAATAACAAAAGAATGCATAAAAGGGGACAAGGATGACATGGAAATACAAGGTGCAGTTTAGAAAAGCAACTAAACTCTTTCTCATAACATTCAGTATGGAACATAAGACAACAAACAGAAATATAGTAAGTTAAGGTCAATGGACCCACCACTAAAATGAAACCACACTACGTTTATGCCACAATTATTATTTAGGTGTATGTTTCCTTTCACCTAATGCCTCTGTTCACCTAGTAACAAGAGGTAATAAGGCAGGTGTTGAGGATACAGATAATTATCTTGAATTTAATTACCTGAGTTTAAATGAGAGCTACTAACACTAGTGACCTCAATTAGGACAGGAAGCCGGCGGCTTGTTGAAGGTCCCTCCATTTGCCTTTATGATCTTTTCCAGCTATACTTTAAATGTTAGCAGAGTTTTGCATTTATGGCTATGGCAGGTAGGCAGTTCCATGGGCTTATTACCAAAGCATCTCCTGTTCTCAGTCCTACATTGTGGCTTGTTGAGCTTGAAACAGTTACTCCTTGTTTGCGTTACATTTGACCTTTTGAAGAAATTTCCAGATCAACATCATCCAAATTGTTCAGTTCTGTATTTTAAAAGTTTCAATGAGATCTGCCCTGTCTTACCTGGTTTGTGGTGGTGTTACCCCTGTGGCCCTCAACCGTTCCTCGTACGAGAGTTGACTTAACTCTGGAATGATTTTTGTTGCCCGGTGTTGCACCTTCTCCAGAGCAGCAATGTCCTCCTGAAGATGTGGTCTCCATGCTTATATTGAGTAATTCAAATAGATTTAATATTTAAACTCTCTGCTGACCTATAGGTACAGTACAATATTATACAGAAATATTTAATGGTATTTCTGACCTGGCCCCTCAGTGGTTTTTGTTATCTAGCCACCTAGATAGTTTCAGAACTTGTTATGCCTCACTGGGCTTTTGTGAGTCATTAGAGCTTACTGGAGACCAGGAACACAACCTGATTCACCCAATAGAGGTGCAGTGAGTCTGTAGATTCAAGATCCATGCAAGCCAAGGTAATAGAGGTGCAGTGAGTCTGTATAGTCAAGATCCATGCAAGCCAAGGTAATAACCAAAAATGGCTAGTAGTTACTCTTCAAAACAAGTAACTACTAGGAAGAGTATACAAAAGAATCAGTAAATCAAACATAAGAAGCTGTGAAGAGTATTGTAACTAGCTAAGCTGCTAGTTAACACCACTAGTTACATCTCCCCCCTGCTCAGCCCTCCCCCTGCCCCCTCCCGGTGAGGGGGGAGGGGTGCGCAGACAAGCAGAGCGGCAGCAGTGAGTGACGTTTGCTTGTTTCTTTATGTAATGGGGGGGGGAGTTCTGTCTCTGTTCAGTCTTTGGTTGCAATTTCTTACCAGATGGGGTCTGTTATGCCTACCTTTCTGGGTGCCTAACCCTGGCCAATAGCAGACATGGAATGCTCCCAAACACATGAGGGTTTCCATAGGCCATTGGCTCCCTGCGCCTCTGTAAGGGAGCCAGTTTTGGCTCAGGGTCCCCGGTATGTAGAACTCCATTGACTGATGCCCTAGACTAATGTAGCATATATCAGTCCAGTAGCTCCAGGGAGCCTCTGGGGCTCACCCAGAAAATGGTGTTTAGTAAGGAAGCTTTGGATACTGATCTGGTCATAGTATCTTTCATCAGGCCCTCATCTGTACGTATTGTCACATCTCATTTTTATCAATTTTAATTGGTGATTACAGATTATTATTGCAATTGTTGCCTTAAAAGATTTAATAATTGTTGTCTTGTTTTCTGTTAATTTATTATTTTCCTTATTCCAGAAAGAATGAGGAAAACTAAATCATCTTGAATTTTGTTTTTACCTAATTTAATGTGGAGTGAATAAATCCACAAGGGCCGTGATGAAGGTTTGAACTTACGTCCAGGTTGCAATTCTTATACCATGTCGTGGCTCAGTCGATTAAGGCGCGTCTGGGATCCTCTTGGACGTAAGTTTGAACCCTCATCACGGCCCTTATGGATTTATTCATTTGATATATCACACTATTGTGATTAATGTGTGTATTAATGTGGAGTGTTATATACACAGGTCAAGTGGTGATGTCAACTGCCTCTGGTCTGACAGGCATTAGTGGTCAGCAGTTGGTAACACAGTTGGTGCCGGGTCAGACTATGCAAGGCCAGGTAGTGCATCAAACAACGACCCCAATTGGTGTTGCCACAACTCTTGCGTCTGGCCTTACTCAGGGACAGGTAAATGTCAAGTACTGCATTGTGTGATAGCTGCCACGTTGTATGTATACCTCAGACACCCATTAATTATGAATGCCAACACAATTGATGCATTAACACCGGGAAAGAACGGCAGCTATTGGAATAAATGGCCAAAGTTTAAAGCAGATGATGGCTTTTCGCATGCATGTGTCCTTGCTCAGGTAGGGTGGTAGTGTGTACTAATATTTAGATTGGCTAGTTAAATTCCAAAGCTTAAACCTTTTCACATTGTCATGCCTCAGCTCTGCTGACCATATACGCTCCAGGGGCCATTAAAAGGCAACCATTCTCCTCCCTAGAATGTAGGCATTATAGGTTTTTTAGGCTTTAAAAATATTTGAAGATTTAGTCTCTTTCTGCATGTATAAATTATCACTGATAATATCAAGATAATCAAGATAATTATTATCAGATAATAAGATAGTCTGCTATCAAGATAATAGCAGACTTTTAAATTGTCTTTAAAAAGTAGAGGTAAATTGGTCTTAGTTACACATTTTTATTTATTTGTATCCAAGTTCAAGGCCAGATTACAGATTGTAATCCATCCCCTGCAATCCCTCTGGGCATGCCCATGCACGCCCAGATGTTGGTTACTGTATTGTACTACCAACCAAGTATGGCAACCATGATTGAAATACCAATAAAGGTATTCAATAGAGAATTTGAGAGGACTCCTAAGATGGCTTCTAGTTACTAGCTGCCTGGAAAGCTCCACCCAATTTAATCCATGAAAGACCCTTGCTAGTCATTATGAACTTACTGGGGACCAGAGAATACTAGATCACTAACCTGTAAAATGTCACCATAAAGATGAACAAGACAAAATGGGCAATTGTCAAGGCAAACAAAATATATAAAATGTAAATAAGACATTAAATTAAATGAATTGGCTAGTGATGAAGAGGTTGTTGTTAGTTGCAGCTGTGCACCACCAAGTGTCAGTGTACCCCAGCTTCTTCATCTCCTAGCCTTGATCGTCAGTCATTTTACCTGTCGCAACACATCAGTATGTGAATATGCTCCTCAATCCTGCTAAGCACTCTTCGAGTCCTGGATATTTACATAAACACAAAGGATGACAAAGAAATTGGTAAAATCCTGAAAAAGCAGTTTGAGGACATGTTTAGCAGGCGAATAAACAGCATGGAAGTGAAAGATCCGGACAGTTTCTTTATGGGTGGCATCCAACCCCTGAAAATATAATTGACATCAACATGTACGCTGCAGATTTTGAAAGAGAAATTAACAACATGCCCATGCACTCAGCCCTGGGTCCAGACTCGTGGAATTTAATATTTATAAAGAAATAAAAAGTGCCAGTAGCACAAGCACTCAGTATAGTGTAGAGGAAGAGCTTGGACACGGGTGAGATAGCAGAAGCATTCATTATTATATCTTTAATCAGCAGATATAGCTCCTCTACACAACGGAGGGAGCAAAGAATTATGGACCAGTTGCACTAACGTCCCACATAATAAAAGTATTTGAGAGCATGATCAGGAGTCAGGAAACCAGTTTCATGGAGACCAATGACCTCCACAACCCAGGCCAACATGGATTTAGAACAGGAAGATCATGTCTCTCACAGCTACATGACTACTATGACAAAACCATTGAGGCATTAGAAGAAAAACGGAATGCAGATACACAGATTTTGGAAAGGCATTTGATAAAAGTGACCATGTAATGATAGCCCACAAAATTAGGTAAGTGAGAAGAATAGGTAAAGTAGGATGATGGATGAACAATCATCCATCGTGTTAGGATGATGGATATTCAATTTTCTGTAAAACTGAACACAAAGAGTAACAGTGAATGTCGAGTGACGAGCGGCTCTATCTACGAGCATTTCGAGTAACGAGCGAGCCACTCGCCGAGAATTGTCTCGACTGACAAGCTTTCACTCTATTAACGAGCGAACCAAGTGGAGCGACCTAGCGTTCTCGCTAGTTCTTCAAATTCTCGGATGCTCCGACGACAGTGTTGTTGTTGTATTGCGCAAGACAAGCATCCCTCTGCATTATTTTGTGCTCGTCTTTTTTTTTTTGAGGTTTGTGATTACAATTTGTAACGCACGATGTCGCCAAGAAGCTGCTTGCTGAAGATAGTGTTGTCAAGAGGAAGAAAGACACAATTACTGGGGATTTGAAGAAGAAAATTATAGCAAGCATGAGTGTGGTGTCTGTGTGACTGATCTCGCCAGGGAGTATGGCAGGTCCTCCTCAACAATTTGCACCATTAGTAAGGGGATGAGGAGGTAAGGGAGGATGCTGCTTCTTCCAGTGAGATCAGGGAAGTGTTGGGAATGTTTGAAAAGGTGACCGCATTCTTGGAAAAGCATCACCCTGATAAAGCAGTGACAACCCGGTGTGTGGACAAGTTTAATGACAATTTGCTGTCTCGTTTTAGGTACATCCTAAAACGAAGACAAAAGCAATTGTCAATAGACACATTCTTTGGAAAGGTAGAGAAAAGACAAGCAAGTGATAGTGAACCACAACCTGGTCCCAGTGGGACCCAAGAAGAGAGAGTCCGCCTGACTCAGAGGTGGATTCTCCTTCCACACCATAACCCCTCTCCTCCTTCCCACCTCCCCATCGTCTTCCTCAAGCCAGCAACGACTCTTCATAAGGTAAAGTACTATACAGTACAATTGAAAATACAGTAGTAAAACAAAACATTTATATTTACATGTATAGTATTATATTTACATTATAAAATGTCACATTGATGTTTTTTGGGGTGGAACGGATTCATTTTATTTCCATTATTTAAATGGTGAAATTCGTTTCTACAGACGAGTTTTCCACATGATGACTCGGTGCCGGAACGGATTAAACTCGTTAATTGAGGCTCCATTATACTTGTACTGTACTTTGGTGTGCAGTAAAAATGAAGACCTTAAACAAAATACAAGGTACGGTACAAATCACAACCACATCTGCCCATAGCAGGAAAGCAGAATGTAAAGGATTTGGGAATAATGATGTCTGGCGACCTAACATTTAAGGCGCATAACCAGCAAATATACCATCAGCCAGAAAAAGGATAGGATGGATTACAAGAACCTTCAAATCCAGGGATCCCATCACAATGGTTGTACTATTCAAATCACTTCTGCTGTCCCGTCTTGAGTACTGCTCAGTACTCACTTTCCCCTTCAGAGCAGGAGAGATTGTTGGAAATAGAGAGAATACCGAGAAACATATATGGCATTCATAGACACAATAAAGCACCTAAACTATTGGGACCGTCTCAGAGCGCTCAAAATGTACTCTCTGGAAAAGAGACTAGAGAGGTATCAAATAATATTTATATAGAAAATACTGGAGGGCCCGGTCCAAATTTACACAGTAAAATAACATACTGGAGTGATTGATATGGAAAGAAATGCAGAATAGAGCCTTTGAAGAACAGAGGTGCCATAGGCACACTCATAGAACACTGCATGAACATCAGAGGTCCATGGTTGTTCAGCATCCTCCCAGTGATTATAAGAAATATTTCCGGAACAAAAATGGGCGTCTTCAAGAGAAAACTCGAAGATAGTTTTCTATCAAGAAGTTGGATAGTTTTTCTTCAAGAAGTGCCGGACCAAATGGGCTGTGGTGGATATATGGCCTGCAGGACACTCCAAGGAACAGCCTGTTGAACCAAACTCTCATAAGGCAAGCCTGGCCCCAGGCTGGCCTTGCTGTTAATATCCGAAGTATTTTTGTACTATAGCAACTTTTTCTTAACAGGTAATCATTAAGAAATGATGCTTGATTCCTGGATTAAGTGGCTATCTGATATATGTTATGCTTCTGTGATAAATTGGTGCACAGGAAAGACATAAGGCTAAATGAAACAATAAGATAAAGGTTCATTATATTGATATAAAATAAAACTCAGGATTATGTTCAGATTTGATATTTAGGATTATGAGCTGCGTCTGTGAATATCTGACAGATCATCAGACACAAAGTAGTGGGGGTTATTCAGCCCTGGTATATTATGTTAATGATGAGTTAGTGCTTGTAATGATTTAACTGTTGAGGGGACCTGGCTGTTGCAGTAAGGTCCTATTACAGTGCCTGGCCTCTGGGCTCGAGGGTGCAAAGTATGCTTCTACATAATGCCTTGTAGATTTGGAGTGAGCACAGGCTGCTCTTCATTAATAAAAATACTGCGAGTGAGGGATGGAAATCTCAAGGATCGATCTGTTTTCTGCATAAATTCTGACAAATGTAATTTATGGTGAACCAAGAAACTTGTTACATTGATTAAAGAGGTGTTTACTCTATTATTATATCTAATATTAATATAAATGCCACTTTTTTCTGTGGAGAGCCCATTCGGCTCCCCAGAGCTATATCGGGCTGATGTGCATATATTAGACTGTGACAACAGTCAATCGATGGAGTTCTAGGCCTACCAGGGACCAGCGGCAGAACCTGGCCCCTCAGATGATGCACGAGAGCAATGGCCTATAAACATCCCCATGTAATTGGAAGCAGTCTATGTCTGCTATTTACCAGGTGAGGCACCCTGAAAGGTAGGAGTTCCAAATTCCTACCTACAGCTGGTAGGTAGCAATTGGTAGGTAGGTAGGTAATTGCAAACGGATAGCCGAACTAGCAAACAGAAAGCCGAACTAGCAAACAGAACTCCCCCAATCAACAAGCATGACATCACCACAGGCGCCATGCCACTATCTACGCAACTCCCCCCCCCCACTCTCCGGGAGGGGGAAGGGAGAGTCCCAGACCTCCCGCACCAGCTACTCAACCTCAGTTCATGAAGTTGTTGTGTTGGAGACAGTCGATCGACTCTGGGTTCATCCTTTGAGCAGTGCTGCAAAATGGTGTTGTTCTTCTGTGTTGGTGGTGTGCAAATCAGGAATAACACAAGAGTACTGGAGCTGCATTCACCTAGGGGGGAGCCACCTTCCCTATGATCCCTGTAAGTACTGCCCGTGCGGCTTAGGGTTAACTTCCATGAGTTGTTCGGGAGAGGCTACCTCCTCGTGGTTCTGTGACTGCTCGGTGATTGCCCGCCCTTGGGGTTCAGCTGGGGTGGTTCTTAATCCTGTTTGGCCTTGTGTAGGAGGTAGTATCGTCGCTGGCTGGGGCACAAGGTACTGTGCAGCTGTCTGATATACGCATAGCGACCAATTCTGTTCCCTGGAGACGTGCCTTTTCAGGGATTTTTCTTTTTTTTGTTTTGTTTTGTTTTGTTTTGCTTGGTGAGGTTCTGCCTGGTGTGGCTGTAGGACCACTTGTATGATTTTAGTAGCCCTTTGCTAGGTCCCCGTGCTTGCATACATCACAGGGTTTCAGCTTTCAGTTTGTTTGCTTGGTAGCTCTGGGATAACCGGTTAGCAGTACCTTGCCTGGGCTTCCCTTGGCAGTCAGCCTAAGGGCCCTGGGAACCCCCATTGGGGCTCATTGGTCCCATGGAGTAGACCTCTGAATCCCACCTCGTTTCATGCAAGTTTGAAGGTTGCTCTGTCCCCTTGTCTCAGGCTGACACTCACCGTCTTTGCCTCCGCCATGCTGCCTGTGGGGTCAATGACACCTTTGACTTGGAGTCCTGCAAGTGGTATCTCTTGCTTGTACTCCAATCACCCACCCGATGTTGATATTCGGGTGTAGGCAGCTTCTGCATTGCATATGGTTTAAGTTTCTGCAACGAGCTCGGTTGGTTGCCTTCCAGATGCCTTGCAGCTGCCCCACTTTGGTTATTGAGACCTGGGCTTGGGGGTGTTAGTCGCCTCTACTTTGGTTCGTCTGCCCCCCTTCCTTATTCTTCCCCTGCTGTGGTTCATCCTACTCCTGGCCCCAAAGTGTCTGAGAGTTTCGGAGTCGGTGCAGGGTTTTCTTGGTGGGAGACTCGGGCAGTTTCGGGGACTGTCCCTTCTGGTTCGGTGGTGGAGGCATTCGACCCTGTTCCTCCTGCCGGGGCTTTTGGGTCACGCCAATGGGTCTTCTTCATCCATGCTTTTCTGGTGGACTTTGCCATTTCTCCAGAGGCTTTGGAAGATGGCTCGGTCCTGGGTCCTGATGGGGAGGATCCCAGGCTGGGAGGAGTTGACTTTGGGGGCTTGGGCCCCGTTTGACCCCACTTGGGTGTTGGTACCCTCGGCATAGGGCTTGTTACAAGGGAAGGGGTTTTCCTTTCTCCCCTCCCTGTATGAGTGTGATATGAGTTCGACTCCTCCCTGGGTTCCTTGGATTCCTCGGTTCCATCCTTCTGGAGGTTTTTTGGCCTCCCACATCCCGCCGAGGGAGGTGTGGGAGCCCCTTGCGGCTTACCTCCTGCGAGACCCGGATTACGCCTCGATAGTGGATCCTTCTTCTTTTGAGTTTGGCTCCTCTTTTCTTACTGGCTATGTTATGAGGTGCCGGAGTCTAACTGGCTAGCAGACTGCCCTTTCTTTTCGTTGGTGGGCATGGGAGCGTCAAACACACACGAAATGTTTTATACTATTGTTATGTTTTTCAAGTTTATACTTGTTGCACACAGTTATTTTTGGTTTTACATGGATCGGAAAAAATTCCCTAAACGACATAGTGCATATAATAAATGATAAGGTGTAACATGCCCTATAAACGTCTAAAGTCACCCCAACCTGCAACCCCTTTGGGACACTCTTGCAGACACGCAACACCCGAAAAAATCTATGAAGTTTCGAGTTACTTACGGCAGTTTATGGGATACAGTGTTCATTCTGGTATCAAAATACTCCCAATAAGTTATACTACCAGAAATTTGGACAAAATAGGTGTACTTACCAAGAAAAAACTGGTTGTGGAAGAGTAAGTTGAGCAAATTTCTTCACTCCACCTTCTTCAGGACAACATTCCTGAAGTTCTCAACAGATGTTTTGTAGGTGGAGTGAAGCTGTTGCGGGTGGTTACTCTTCACCACCCAATACACTCTTTTCCGTGGTAACTGGTGTAGCAGGGAATAACACAGAGTGCAACGTTACAGGTCTTGCATCCAATGTTGGTGTCCTTCCTTTTACCGGACCGTGCACAGACATGACACTTGAGACGTTTTGGCAGTTTGTAAAGTTCATGTTTCAGTTTGTAGTTCAGGCGATGTTTCAGAATCAACAATAGGGCCACGTCTTCTCGGTGTTGGTTGAGCATTTGAGTCAGAGTCATCTGACAAAACCGACTCGTCAAATGGCAGTGTGCCAGACATCTCGGGTTCTGAGTCCGTTCCTGCCTGCGTCAGCTTGAGGTGTTGAAGTAAATAAAGGCGCCTCACACCAGATGGTCCAGGAGTTTGCACGGCGTCAGCATAGGCAGGACCTGTGTCATCATTTATGTCTGGAGCGTGCTGCAAGTGATGAGATACTGTTGCTATTTCAGGCCAATCTTCCGTGTCCCAGTGCAATAGGGCCCAATTGCCTATTTATCTATATCCCAAATTGACCACTCGCTTGTCTTTCCACAGTAGAATGAAGGTGTTATCTTTGCGGCGGTATAGGTGGTATCCAGTGGAAATTTAGCCTTGGCTATAGTTTGCATTCCTTTGGGGCGCTGCGTAGCAGTCTAATTGTGCCACATGTGTACACCCCAGTTAGTTTTCTAGGTGGTTTACATGCACCACGTGTGCGCCTAGATGGAGGAGGAGGGGGAGTAGCGGTGCCTCATCCTCCTCTGTGAGGTGCTCGTCTCCTCATCACTCGTTGATGTATCATTCGCTCTTTGACGCCACTATAATCGTTGTAGTCATCCAAATCATCTTCAAGTCCTTCAACATCACCTGCACATACTCAGCTTCTGATAAAGCTGCCACAACTTCAGGAATTTTCGTGTGTGAGTTTTCATTCCCTTGAACTTTTGATAAATCATAGTTATTCTGTCCTCTTTCGAGGACTTGGACACTTCCTGGGCGTAGAACGGCTTGGGCCTTGACCTGGATCCATTGTTGATGAATGTATTGGGTATAAAACACACGAAACGGGTATAAATGCAGAAAACCGTTCGAGTTTGGCGCGCGAGGGAAACGTGATCGACTCACGAAACGTGACGAGAAAACATTGGGCCTGTCACGTGACCGGGTAGGCCGACGCGCCATGCGCCCTAGCAGTGAGAAAGAGAACTTCATGGCGCTCAGTTTGAAACAAACCAGAAGTAAATCGGATAAAATTGAATTTTATACAAATATTTTTTACGAAGACATAAATTTGTGTCGTGTGCATGAGCGGGTAGACGAAACATGACGCACTTTTAAGACAGTGGCATGCGAAAGTGTTAATAAAAATACTGCGAGTGAGGGATGGAAATCTCAAGGTTCGATCTGTTTTCTGCATAATTCTTGACAAATGTAATTTATGGTGAACCAAGAAACTTGTTACATTGATTAAAGAGGTGTTTACTCTATTATTATATCTAATATTAATATAAATGCCATTTTTTTCTGTGGAGAGCCCATTCGGCTCCCCAGAGCTATATCGGGCTGATGTGCATATATTAGACTGTGACAACAGTCAATCGATGGAGTTCTAGGCCTACCAGGGACCAGCGGCAGAACCTGGCCCCTCAGATGATGCACGAGGAGCATTGGCCTATAAACATCCCCATGTAATTGGAAGCAGTCTATGTCTGCTATCTACCAGGTGAGGCACCCTGAAAGGTAGGAGTTCCAAAATTCCTACCTACAGCTGGTAGGTAGCAATTGGTAGGTAGGTAGGTAGGTAATTGCAAACGGATAGCCGAACTAGCAAACAGAAAGCCGAACTAGCAAACAGAACTCCCCCAATCAACAAGCATGACATCACCACAGGCGCCATGCCACTATCTACGCAACTCCCCCCCCCCACTCTCCGGGAGGGGAAGGGAGAGTCCCAGACCTCCCGCACCAGCTACTCAACCTCAGTTCATGAAGTTGTTGTGTTGGAGACAGTCGATCGACTCTGGGTTCATCCTTTGAGCAGTGCTGCAAAATGGTGTTGTTCTTCTGTGTTGGTGGTGTGCAAATCAGGAATAACACAAGAGTACTGGAGCTGCATTCACCTAGGGGGGAGCCACCTTCCCTATGATCCCTGTAAGTACTGCCCGTGCGGCTTAGGGTTAACTTCCATGAGTTGTTCGGGAGAGGCTACCTCCTCGTGGTTCTGTGACTGCTCGGTGATTGCCCGCCCTTGGGGTTCAGCTGGGGTGGTTCTTAATCCTGTTTGGCCTTGTGTAGGAGGTAGTATCGTCGCTGGCTGGGGCACAAGGTACTGTGCAGCTGTCTGATATACGCATAGCGACCAATTCTGTTCCCCTGGAGACGTGCCTTTTCAGGGATTTTTCTTTTTTGTTTTGTTTTGTTTTGTTTTGCTTGGTGAGGTTCTGCCTGGTGTGGCTGTAGGACCACTTGTATGATTTTAGTAGCCCTTTGCTAGGTCCCCGTGCTTGCATACATCACAGGGTTTCAGCTTTCAGTTTGTTTGCTTGGTAGCTCTGGGATAACCGGTTAGCAGTACCTTGCCTGGGCTTCCCTTGGCAGTCAGCCTAAGGGCCCTGGGAACCCCCATTGGGGCTCATTGGTCCCATGGAGTAGACCTCTGAATCCCACCTCGTTTCATGCAAGTTTGAAGGTTGCTCTGTCCCCTTGTCTCAGGCTGACACTCACCGTCTTTGCCTCCGCCATGCTGCCTGTGGGGTCAATGACACCTTTGACTTGGAGTCCTGCAAGTGGTATCTCTTGCTTGTACTCCAATCACCCACCCTGATGTTGATATTCGGGTGTAGGCAGCTTCTGCGTTGCATATATGGTTTAAGTTTCTGCAACGAGCTCGGTTGGTTGCCTTTCCAGATGCCTTGCAGCTGCCCCACTTTGGTTATTGAGACCTGGGCTTGGGGGTGTTAGTCGCCTCTACTTTGGTTTCGTCTGCCCCCCTTCCTTATTCTTCCCCTGCTGTGGTTCATCCTACTCCTGGCCCCAAAGTGTCTGAGGGTTTCGGAGTCGGTGCAGGGTTTTCTTGGTGGGAGACTCGGGCAGTTTCGGGGACTGTCCCTTCTGGTTCGGTGGTGGAGGCATTCGACCCTGTTCCTCCTGCCGGGGCTTTTGGGTCACGCCAATGGGTCTTCTTCATCCATGCTTTTCTGGTGGACTTTGCCATTTCTCCAGAGGCTTTGGAAGATGGCTCGGTCCTGGGTCCTGATGGGGAGGATCCCAGGGCTGGGGAGGAGTTGACTTTGGGGGCTTGGGCCCCGTTTGACCCCACTTGGGTGTTGGTACCCTCGGCATAGGGCTTGTTACAAGGGAAGGGGTTTTCCTCTTCTCCCCTCCCTGTATGAGTGTGATATGAGTTCGACTCCTCCCTGGGTTCCCTTGGATTCCTCGGTTCCATCCTTCTGGAGGTTTTTGGCCTCCCACATCCCGCCGAGGGAGGTGTGGGAGCCCCTTGCGGCTTACCTCCTGCGAGACCCGGATTACGCCTCGATAGTGGATCCTTCTTCTTTTGAGTTTGGCTCCTCTTTTCCTTACTGGCTATGTTATGAGGTGCCGGAGTCTAACTGGCTAGCAGACTGCCCTTTCTTTTCGTTGTGGGCATGGCATCTCTATGTCAGACCCACATGCTTGAGTAGCGGGAGTTGATCACAGTCGTTCAGGTTTACCTGGAGGGAGTGGGGCGAGTTTGAGGACCTCATTGCATACTTGTTCGCCCCCGTGCTTCCTCATGATGTCGGCCAGGTGCAGCTTCACATGCAGGTTCCCTCCCTTTTGGCATCTCTGGTAGCCAAGGATTTGTGCGCTCGTGGCCATTTGACTTGGGTCTTGCGCTTCTTTTTCCTTCTGGAGTTGTCTTCAGACTGGCTTGAGGAGGATGTGGAGGAGCGAGGTCTGTGTCTGGTATGCTTGTCTCGGCGGCTAGGACGTCAGCTGCATTGTTGAGGTTGTTTGCGCCGATTCTGAAGGAAGCGGTGTCTCTGTTCTTTGCTTCCTGCCTTGCAAGGCAGCAGGCAGTGCCCGTCTGCTTTTTGGAATCTGCTTGGGTCCTGGCTCTTAGATTTTCGTCCCCTTTTTGTCTGTTGCTGTTTGCAAAGTCTGCAGTGGTTCATTTTCTGCAGGTGGCTTTGCCTTGTTGTTGGTCCATGTTGGACTTGTTGGTTCTCTTCGGGTTCTCTGAACTGGGGGTTGAGTAGCCGGTGCTACTCAACCTGGTCTGGGACCCCCCTCCCCTTTCCCTTCCGGGGAGGAGGGAGTTGTGCAGATAGGGGCACAGTGACTGTGGTGACGTCATGCTTGTCATGCTTGTCGATTGAGGGAGTTTTGTTTGCTAGTTCGGCTTTCTGTTTGCAATTTTTAACCAGCTGTAGTTTGTTTTGGAATTCCTACCTTTCTGGGTGGCTGACCTGGTAGATGGCAGACATAGACTGCTTCCAATTACATCGGGGGTGTTTATAAGCCATTGCTCCTCGTGCCTCATCTGAGGGGGGCCCAGGTTCTGGTCCCTGGTAGGCCTAGAACTCCATCGACTGACTGTTGCCACGGTCTAAATATATACACACATCAGCCCGGTATAGCTCTGGAGAGCCAACAGGTCTCATCTAGAAGATGGCATTTCATTACATTCAACGCTTTTTTTTTTTTTTTTTTTTTTTTAGGGGGAAGCTTATATGTAGCCTTCTACATAAAATTGTGTATTTTTATTTTTCAATTTCAGACCTATGCCTCTTCCAGACTGTTCACAAGGAATGTAAGTATAAAATTTCTCTGTTTGACCCTGTTTAATGCTGATTTTACATTTTTGTTAAGTCAGTGGTAACATTTTTGTTAAGTTTGATGAGGCACCTGACACCTGAGTGGACAGTGCTTCGGATTCATAGTCCTGAGGTTTCGGGTTCGATCCGCGATGGACGCGGAAACAAAAATGGGCAGAGTTTCTTTCACCCTGATACCCTGTTCACCTAGCAGTAAATAGGTACCTGGGAGTTAGACAGCTGCTACGGGCTGCTTCCTCGAGATATGTAACAAAAAGGAGGCCTGGTCGAGGACCGGGCCGCGGGGACGCTAAGTCCCGAAATCATCTCAAGATAACCTCAAGACAGAAGATAGTGTCTTATATTTGGTTCTGTCAGAAAGGTGCTTTAGTGATACGTTTGTCTGGTTAAGAGAATAATCCTGTGCAAGTTTGCAAGTCACTATAAAGTAATTGGCATCCACTGAAGAAGAATGTTAGAGCCTATATTGAATGTTGTAAACAAAAAGTTAAATTAGATTGTTTTTGCCTATGAGATGCTTGATGCTAATGCAAGTCTTGATGGCAAATGACGTGACCAGTCAGGAATAAAGTACAGTATACATTTTATGCCTAAAACTGAAACACATTTCTTGAAAAAGAAGATTTTGAGTGTTTTACCTTGTACAGAACATATTTGTATTTCTTGGGAATTAGCTCCAGTTCTTAGGTCCTGTCTTTTAGCTATTAGTAGTACTGTATGTGGGATACTACTGATAGTATCCTCCTTTTGTGCTTGTAATTACCTAAGTGTAGTTACAGGATGAGAGCTGCGCTCTCATCCTCATCTACGCTCAAATTGTGATTTGTCTTGTGGGCTGACCCCCATTGCAGGCCCCCGTAGTTCCTCTACGCACTCGCTACTTGTGGGCTGACCCCCACTGCAGCCACACTGTAGTTCCTCTGTGCACTCGCTACTTGTGTGGCAAGTACTTCTCTGAACTTGTGGCTCTCTGAAGCTATCTTGCTGAGATGGCTCCCAACTACTAAGTCGCATCAGCTGAGGAGGACTGTTTGACCTTCTGGGGACCAGAGCCAGGCCCCTTCACACAGACCAGACCAGGTAACACTTTGCCATCCCACTGAGATAAACATCCAGAAAGTCAGCAATTCAAGAGAGACCAGTGCTGGGCAAAGAGACTGCAGTCTCGAAACAGCCAAATGAACTCCCCAAACAATATAAATAAATGATCAAATCTCTGGAAACTAGCACTGACCAATAGGTAGGGGGTGGAAGTCCACGTTTTCCCTAGCCGAGTGGACAGCGCTTCGGATTCGTAGTCCTGAGGTTCCGGATTCAATTCCCAGTGGAGGCAGAGCACAAATGGTCAAAATGTTTCTTTCACCCTGATGTCCATGTTACCTAGCAGTAAACAGGTACCTGGGATTAGACAGCTGCTACAGGCTGCTTCCTGGGGTGTGTATAACAAAAAGGAGGCTTGGTCGAGGACCGGGCCGCGGGGACGCTAAGCTCCGAAATCAACTCAAGATAACCTCAAGAAGATAGCCCTTCAAGCCAGTTTTGTCGCTGATGTGGATATCATCGAATGTCCACTCTATGCTAGCTGGCTTCTCAGGTTATCAATCAGCCATGCAGTCCCCACTGTTTCTAAGCTAAGTGCCGACCATCTTTGGACTTTGACATTCAGGGGCCATTTGTTTCGTGTTATTCCATATTTTAGTTCGCTTCACCTACATGTTTTATGTCCAGTTAGTGTTGTGTTAACCTGGCTTGTAGGGTGCTTGAAGTTGCACATGCTCAGAGCTCTCATAAGGGACTCCAGAGTCCTGAGTCTTTCTGAGTCTTCATGGCTAGCAGGGTTTTCCAAAGCCTGCAAGGTGAATGAGCCTTATAGGAATCCCAGGCACTGGGGCCAGCTACGCTGGTAAGCCCTGTCAATGCAGGCAACCAGATCACAAGAAGCCGAAAGAAAACCAAAGAAGCCGAAAGTTGAAACCAAGGTTCTACTGAACTTACTGGATTCCGTAGCCTCTCCGAGGCACAAACCAGGATTTTACACAACTCCTCCCTGCACCCGAGCTATGTCAATAAGCCGTTCTCCCTCTTCGCCCTTACATCATTACACACAGAGATCACACTAACGTGATGCATCAGACGTTAGTGTGATCTTTTTGTGTAAGGAATACATATGTTGTGTAACAAATATGAGAAGTACTGTACTGTAAATCACAGCAGAACAAGGAACTGGTTATCATTTATGAGTTATGATACCACAGATAATACTTGTGGCTCTTCTCTACCACAGAGAGAGTACACACGGCCGGTCTCTTAGCTCCATATAGCAGAGACGTCCACGCTCGAGGGAAGCTAGTCTCCTTCTGAGTGTGGAGGGTGGAAAACGAGGGACACTGCACTTGAAACATGGGTATACACCAGCTACTTTCTCATGTAAACAAAAGCATGCAGCACACATACAGCTTTCACACACTTGCCTCCAATACGTGTAACACTCAAAAGAGGATTACGCACTTTTACAGACACAAAGCCATTTGATAAAATGAAAAAGTCAGTCAAATAAAATTAATACATATAAAATATGTCATTTCATAAGGAAATACTGTATGTAGAAAAGATATCACTAAGTACTTTTTCACCTATAAAGTTGTGGATAGTTAGAATAAACTTAGGAAAGAGACTGTACGAAAAAAACCACTGGAAGTCTAAAATTTGGCTTAGAAATATAAAATATAGCATTCTTAACCACTCTTACGTATATTGTATGTAAGATGTGTACTGTAGTTGCAAACTGGTGCAGTGCTACAGCAATATGTGCTTCTATGTTGAATACTGTAATACGTACTTCTATGTTGACTACTACAATACATGCTTCTATGTTGAATACTGCAATACACGCTTCTATGTTGTCAGGTTATGAATGCACAGACAGTGACAGGTGTGCAACAAGTGGTGCAAAGCCAGCAGATACAAGCCATAAATAATCAAGTGACTCAGCCAAACATGGTGGCTGCCGCCACAGCCACACAGGTGAAGCCTGTGGGTCCTAACCAGGCAGTGCCGGTCCCGTCTGCATCCACCAATGCCACGGCTGATACCACGGCACCGGTAAGTAGCAATCTTTGTTCTGTCAACTATTCTCTGATGACTTTGGCAATGTTATTTGGAATTTACATTTTCATTGTTATTTATTTGTAATTTGTAAGTCATTGCAACTGCTTTAAAGCTGCCTCGGCAGTTTTGATTCATTAACCTTGGTCTACTTTTTGTATGACATTCAGAGTTAACACTATTTTGTCTTGGTATGATTACACTTTCCATCAACTCATCAAAAGCATTGAATTATCTCAACAGCTGAAGACAACATTGTGTTTAATTCTTCACATATGTGGTGATGTCATTTATCACCACCTGATAAGGATGATAAGTAATACTACAGCACAACATGATTACATTTCACTTAAAAAAAAGAACACTAGAAACTTAATTCTGAATGTGAATACTGTTTTCTGTATCTGTAACTGTGCCATTCCATTGGAACTTTGTGGCTGTTACCTAATTCTTGTTGGTCTTCATCAGGTTCTTAACAAACAGAGAATCACTGAGCTTGTCAGGGAAGTTGATCCAAATGAGCAACTAGAAGAAGAAGTTGAAGAAATGCTTTTGTCTATTGCTGATGATTTTATTGAGTCGACTGTTAACGCAGCGTGTCGTCTGGCAAAGCACAGGGGAGCTCGTGCTCTTGATGTCAAGGATGTCCAAATGTATTTAGGTAAGTAGCAAATTTATTTAAGACTGAAGTTGGAGTGGTGTTTGTGTTATTCATATGGCTTTTACAGGCATTGAACTAATATCAGCTTACGTGAGTGGAGAAAAGGAAGACCTAGTCAAAAACATGGTGTGTGGGTGTAGTATATGGTGAGAAGCTGTGGGTGTGTGTGTGGGTGTAGTGTAGTGTAGTATATGGTGAGAAGCTGTGGGTGTGGTGTGTGGGTGTAGTGTAGTGTAGTATATGGTGAGAAGCTGTGGGTGTAGTGTAGTGTAGTGTATGGTGAGAAGCTGTGGTGTGGTGTGTGGGTGTAGTGTATGGTGAGAAGCTGTGGGTGTGGTGTGTGGGGTAGTGTAGTGTAGTGTATGGTGAGAAGCTGTGGGTGTAGTGTAGTGTAGTGTATGGTGAGAAGCTGTGGGTGTGGTGTGTGGGTGTAGTGTATGGTGAGAAGCTGTGGGTGTGGTGTGTGGGTGTAGTGTAGTGTAGTGTATGGTGAGAAGCTGTGGGTGTGGTGTGTGGGTGTAGTGTATGGTGAGAAGCTGTGTGTGTGGTGTGTGGGTGTAGTGTAGTATATGGTGAGAAGCTGTGGGTGTGGTGTGTGGGTGTAGTGTAGTGTATGGTGAGAAGCTGTGGGTGTGGTGTGTGGGTGTAGTGTAGTATATGGTGAGAAGCTGTGGGTGTGGTGTGTGGGTGTAGTGTAGTGTATGGTGAGAAGCTGTGGGTGTAGTGTAGTATATGGTGAGAAGCTGTGGATGTGGTGTGTGGGTGTAGTGTAGTGTATGGTGAGAAGCTGTGGGTGTAGTGTGGGTGTAGTGTAGTGTATGGTGAGAAGCTGTGGGTGTGGTGTGTGGGTGTAGTGTAGTGTATGGTGAGAAGCTGTGGATGTGGTGTGTGGGTGTAGTGTAGTGTATGGTGAGAAGCTGTGGGTGTAGTGTATGGTGAGAAGCTGTGGGTGTGGTGTGTGGGTGTAGTGTATGGTGAGAAGCTGTGGGTGTGGTGTGTGGGTGTAGTGTATGGTGAGAAGCTGTGGGTGTGGTGTGTGGGTGTAGTGTAGTGTAGTGTATGGTGAGAAGCTGTGGGTGTGGTGTGTGGGTGTAGTGTATGGTGAGAAGCTGTGGATGTGGTGTGTGGGTGTAGTGTAGTGTATGGTGAGAAGCTGTGGATGTGGTGTGTGGGTGTAGTGTAGTGTAGTGTATGGTGAGAAGCTGTGGGTGTGGTGTGTGGGTGTAGTGTATGGTGAGAAGCTGTGGGTATGGTGTGTGGGTGTAGTGTAGTGTATGGTGAGAAGCTGTGGGTGTGGTGTGTGGGTGTAGTGTCTGGTGAGAAGCTGTGGGTGTGGTGTGTGGGTGTAGTGTATGGTGAGAAGCTGTGGGTGTGATGTGTGGGTGTAGTGTATGGGTTAGAAGCTGTGGGTGTAGTGTATGGCGAGAAGCTGTGGGTGTGGTGTGTGGGTGTAGTGTAGTGTATGGTGAGAAGCTGTGGGTGTGGTGTGTGGGTGTAGTGTAGTGTATGGTGAGAAGCTGTGGATGTGGTGTGTGGGTGTAGTGTAGTATATGGTGAGAAGCTGTGGGTGTGGTGTGTGGGTGTAGTGTAGTGTATGGTGAGAAGCTGTGGGTGTGGTGTGTGGGTGTAGTGTAGTGTAGTGTAGTGTATGGTGAGAAGCTGTGGATGTGGTGTGTGGGTGTAGTGTATGGTGAGAAGCTGTGGATGTGGTGTGTGGGTGTAGTGTAGTGTATGGTGAGAAGCTGTGGGTGTGGTGTGTGGGTGTAGTGTATGGTGAGAAGCTGTGGGTGTGGTGTGTGGGTGTAGTGTATGGTGAGAAGCTGTGGATGTGGTGTGTGGGTGTAGTGTATGGTGAGAAGCTGTGGATGTGGTGTGTGGGTGTAGTGTATGGTGAGAAGCTGTGGATGTGGTGTGTGGGTGTAGTGTAGTGTATGGTGAGAAGCTGTGGGTGTGGTGTGTGGGTGTAGTGTATGGTGAGAAGCTGTGGGTGTGGTGTGTGGGTGTAGTGTATGGTGAGAAGCTGTGGATGTGGTGTGTGGGTGTAGTGTAGTATATGGTGAGAAGCTGTGGATGTGGTGTGTGGTTGTAGTGTATGGTGAGAAGCTGTGGATGTGGTGTGTGGGTGTAGTGTAGTGTATGGTGAGAAGCTGTGGGTGTGGTGTGTGGGTGTAGTGTAGTGTATGGTGAGAAGCTGTGGGTGTGGTGTGTGGGTGTAGTGTAGTGTATGGTGAGAAGCTGTGGATGTGGTGTGTGGGTGTAGTGTATGGTGAGAAGCTGTGGATGTGGTGTGTGGGTGTAGTGTAGTGTATGGTGAGAAGCTGTGGGTGTGGTGTGTGGGTGTAGTGTATGGTGAGAAGCTGTGGATGTGGTGTGTGGGTGTAGTGTATGGTGAGAAGCTGTGGATGTGGGTGTGGGTGTAGTGTAGTGTATGGTGAGAAGCTGTGGGTGTGGTGTGTGGGTGTAGTGTATGGTGAGAAGCTGTGGATGTGGTGTGGGGGTGTAGTGTATGGTGAGAAGCTGTGGATGTGGTGTGTGGGTGTAGTGTAGTGTATGGTGAGAAGCTGTGGGTGTGGTGTGTGGGTGTAGTGTAGTATATGGTGAGAAGCTGTGGATGTGGTGTGTGGGTGTAGTGTATGGTGAGAAGCTGTGGATGTGGTGTGTGGGTGTAGTGTAGTGTATGGTGAGAAAGAAAAAGAATTCACAGAACAGATAAACAAAATAGAGAATAGCCTTGATAATTTGGAGAACCCAATACCTGATATTATCTTCTTAGGTGACTTCAACTTGCTAGTCTCAGGTGGAGAATAGCAAACAATAATATTATACCAGGGAATCTATCAGGACCTAACCAACCACAGATTAGAGAACTACTTAGATTCTGTGACAAATTTTCACTCACTCAGCAGATATCGGAGCCAACGAGAAAATAAAAATATTCTCGATCTGGTCTTTACGAACAATGAAGACATTATCAGAGACATTACGATATCAGATACCACATATTCAGATCACAAGCTCATTGAAGTGCAAACTACCATCAATACTCAGAATAGACCTAAAACGTTGATAAAGCGAGAGGGGCTATTCAGTAAATTCAATTTTAATAATAAAAGGATAGACTGGGAGATAATAAACAGGGAACTTAAAAACATTCCATGGGAAACTGTTTTAAGTAATAAAAGTCCTACAGAAGGAATAGAAAAACTGACTTCGGAAGCGTATCAAGTCTGTCTGAAACATGTTCCTTTGAGGAAAGCCAGAAAGAGATCCAACGTAGAAAGAGAACGCAGAAGACACTATAAACGCAGGAAAAGAATAACGGAACTGCTTATGCAGACACGAATTTCCCGTCAAAGAAGGAATAATTTAAATAGGGAGATTGAAGAAATCGAGCGGAAATTGAAACACTCATATGAAACTGAAGAAAGGCAGTTAGAACAGAAAGCAATTCAGGAAATAAAGAAAAATCCAAAATACTTCTTCACATATGCGAAATCAAAAGCAAAAACTACTGCCAGTATTGGACCTATTCGTACAAGTGAAGGTTCATACACGGAGGATGACAAAGAAATTAGTGAAATCCTAAAAAAGCAGTATGAGGACATGTTTAGCACTCCAATAAACAACATGAAAGTAGAAGATCCAGACAATTTCTTTATGCGTGATATCCAAACCCCTGTAAATATAACTGATATCAACACGAGCGCACTAAATTTTGAAAGAGAAATTGAAAACATGCCCATGCACTCGGCCCCAGGTCCAGACTCATGGAATTCAATATTTATAAAGAAATGCAAAGTGCCGGTAGCACAGGCACTCAGTATAGTGTGGAGGAAGAGCTTGGACACGGGAGAGATACCAGATGCACTTAAAGTGGCAGACATAGCCCCTCTACACAAGGGAGGGAGCAAAGCATTGGCAAAGAATTATAGACCAGTTGCACTAACATCGCACATAATAAAAGTATTTGAGAGAGTGATTAGGAGTCAGGTCACCAATTTCATGGAGACCAATGACCTTCACAACCCAGGCCAACATGGATTTCGAGCGGGAAGATCGTGCCTCTCACAGCTACTTGAGCACTACGATAAAGTCACTGAGGCATTAGAAGAAAAACAGAATGCTGATGTGATATACACGGACTTCGCAAAGGCTTTCGATAAATGTGACCATGGCGTGATAGCACACAAAATGAAGTCAATGGAATAACCGGTAAAGTAGGACGCTGGATACTCAGTTTTCTGTCAAACAGGACTCAGCGAGTAACGGTCAACCATATAAAATCTAGTCCAAGTGCAGTTAAAAGCTCTGTACCTCAGGGTACAGTCCTTGCACCGCTGCTTTTCCTTATTCTCATATCAGATATAGACAAAAATACAAGTCACAGCTTCGTATCATCCTTTGCAGATGACACAAAAATCAGTATGAAAATTACCTCGGCTGAAGACATTGAAAAACTTCAAGCTGATATTAATAAAGTTTTCGACTGGGCATCAGAAAATAACATGATGTTTAACAGTGATAAATTCCAGGTACTCAGGTACGGTAAAAATGAGGACCTTAAACATAATACAGAGTACAAAACACAATCAAATGTGCCCATAGTAGGAAAACAGCATGTAAAGGATTTGGGAATAATGATGTCTGACGACCTAACGTTTAGGGAGCATAACCAAGCAAATATTGCGACAGCCAGAAAAATGATAGGATGGATTACGAGAACTTTCAAATCCAGGGATCACATCACAATGCTTGTACTCTTCAAGTCACTTGTGCTGTCCCGTCTTGAGTACTGTTCAGTACTCACTTCCCCCTTCAGAGCAGGAGAGATTGCTGAAATAGAGGGAATACAGAGAACATATACAGCACGTATAGACGCGATAAAGCACCTAAATTATTGGGATCGTCTCAAAGCTCTCCAAATGTACTCACTAGAAAGAAGACGAGAGAGATATCAAATAATATACACCTGGAAGATACTGGAGGGCCAGGTCCCAAATCTACACAGTAAAATAACAACGTACTGGAGTGAACGATATGGAAGAAAATGCAGAATAGAACCAGTGAAGAGCAGGGGTGCCATAGGCACAATCAGAGAACACTGTATAAACATCAGAGGTCCACGGTTGTTCAACGTCCTCCCAGCAAGCATAAGAAATATTGCCGGAACAACCGTGGACATCTTCAAGAGGAAACTAGATTTATTCCTCCAAGGAGTTCCGGACCAGCCGGGCTGTGGTGGGTATGTGGGCCTGCGGGCCGCTCCAAGCAACAGCCTAGTGGACCAAACTCTCACAAGTCAAGCCTGGCCTCGGGCCGGGCTTGGGGAGTAGAAGAACTCCCAGAACCCCATCAACCAGGTATCAACCAGGTAAGCTGTGTGTGTGGTGTGTGGGTGTAGTGTAGTGTAGTGTATGGTGAGAAGCTGTGGGTGTGGTGTATGGTGGGAGACTGTGTATGGGCAGATGTGTGTGTGTAATTACCTAAGTGTAGTTACAGGATGAGAGCTATGCTCATAGTGTCCTGTCTTCCCAGCACTCTTTGTCATATAGCTTTGAAATTACTGACGATTTTGGGCTCCACCACCTTCTCACCTAACTTGTTCCAACCGTCTACCACTCTGTTTACAAAAGTGAATTTTCTTATATTTCTCTGGCAGCTTTGTTTCGTTAGTTTAAATCTATAACCTCTTGTTCTTGAAGTTCCAGGTCTCAGGAATTCTTCCCTATCAATTGTATCGATTCCTGTTACTATTTTGTACGTAGTGATCTTATCGCCTCTTTTTCTATCTTCTAGTTTTTGCATATTTAATGCCTCTAACCTCTTCTCGTAGCTCCTGTCCTTCAGTTCTGGGAGCCACTTAGTGGCATGTCTTTGTTCTTTTTCCAGTTTGTTGATGTGCTTAAGATATGGGCACCATACAACCGCTGCATATTCCAGCTTTGGTCTAACAAAAGTCGTGAACAATTTTTTAGTATTTCTCCATTCATGTACAGTAGAACCTCAAGTGATGATCGCCTCAAATGGCAAGCATTTTGGGTAATGATCGCCCAGATCTCCGACAATTCGTCTCTTATGGCGACCGCTCATTTGAATGATGACAAGACCTCATGGTGGTGTCGCGCTGCTTCTCGCACAATCTCGGACGCCTCCGACAATGCAAATAAATTATATTTTTTTGTTTAAAGATGTTAATGATGCTGGGATATAAAGGAGTGACTGCTGAGATGTTGCAAAGCATTCACTTTTTTGTAAAAAAAAAAATGATTTTTTTTTAAATACTGTACAACAAATGTCAAAAAGGTTCATTCGATGTTTGGCAGGTAGGCTGTTCCATGTTTCTTAAATAAAAAAAATGAAAAAGTTTGAAAAACAGAACAAATGTCAAAAAGGTTCGTTCAGTGTTCGGCAGGTAGCCTGCTCCATGTTTCTTAAATAAAAAAAAAACGAAAAATAAAATAACAGTTGTAACAATTTGAAAACGAACAAATGCCATAAAGGTTCGTTCAGTGTTTGTCGGGTAGGCTGCGCCATTATTGAGACGTAAATGAAAAATGCAAAACAAGTGGGACACACACAAAACAAAGAAAGATTGTCATAATGGAGCAGCCTACCCGACAAACACTGAACAAACCTTTATGGCATTTGTTCGTTTTTCAAATTGTTTCAAACTTCTTTTTTTTTTTTTTTTTTTTGAGAAACATGGAGCAGTCTACCTGCCGAACACCAGACAAACCTTTTTGACATTTGTTCTGTTTTTCATTTTTTTTTTTTTTTTTTTTTTTTTTTTTTTAAGAAACATGAAGCAGCCTGCCTGCCGATCACCGAACAAACCTTTTGCTATAAGACTAATTAAAAAATATTGAACAAATTTGAAGAAAGAGAAATGTCATAAAGGTTTGTTGAGTGTATGTAAGGTTGGCTGCTCCATTATTTAAAACATCAAATATCATATACTGTAGATGTTTTTCGGTGGTAGAACGGATTAATTTGATTTCCATCATTGTCAGTGGGGACATTCTTTTTGTATGACGTCCGTTTCACATGACGGTCACAGTGCCGGAACGGATTAAATTCGTTATTCGAGGTTCCACTGTATTTAAAAGCAATTCTGAAGTTAGAAAGTGTAGCATAGGCTCCTCGCACAATGTTCTTAATGTGGTTCTCAGGTGACAGTTTTCTATCTAGAACCACCCTAGATCTCTTTTTTTTTTTTTTTTCTTTTGTCAGAATTCTTTCAAGCTTTCTCACATAATGTATAGGTTGTGTGAGGTCTATGTTCTCCTATTCCACATTCCATAACATGGCATTTATTTACATTAAATTCCATTTGCCAAGTGGTGCTCCATATACTTATTTTGTCCAGGTCGTCTTGAAGGGCATGACAATCATCTAGGTTTATCTTCCCTATTATCTTAGCATCATCAGCAAACATGTTCATGTAATTCTGTATTCCTACTGGTAGATCGTTTATGTAGACAATGAACATTACCGGTGCAAGAACTGAACCCTGTGGTACTCCACTTGTGACATTCCTCCAGTCCGATACCTTGCCTCTGATTACTGCCCTCATTTTTCTGTCGGTTAGGATTTTTTTTTATCCATGTTAGTAGCTTACCCGTCACCCCTCCAATATGTTCCAGTTTCCAGAACAACCTCCTTTGGGGAACTCTGTCAAAAGCCTTTTTAGGTCCAGATAGATGCAGTCAACCCAACCATCTCTTTCCTATAAAATCTCTGTGGCTCGATCATAGAAACTGAGTAAATTCGTTACACAGGTTCTTCTAGGTCAAAAACATACTGTCTGTCTGATATTATATTTTTTTCTCCAGGTGTTCTACCCATTTAGTTTTAATTATTTTGTCCAATATTTTGACTATTACACTTGTCAGTGATAAAGGTCTATAATTGAGGGAGTCTTCCTTGCTGCCACTTTTGTAGATTGGAACTATGTTAGCCTTTTTCCACACATCAGCTACAACTCCTGTAAATAGGGATGCCTGAAAAATCAGTTGAAGAGGAATGCTGAGCTCAGGTGCACATTCTCTCAGAACCCATGGTGAAACTCCATCTGGACCAACTGCTTTGTTCTTACTTAGCTCCTTGAGCATTTTTTCCATTTCGTCTCAAGACACCTCTATGTGCTCAATGTTGTTCTCTGGAATTTTTATTGTGTCTGGTTCCCTGAAGATTTCATTTTGTACAAACACACTTTGGAACTTTTCGTTTAATGTTTCACACATTTCCTTTCAATTTTCCGTGAATCTGTTTCCCATTTTAAACCTCTGAATAATATCCTTTACCTGCAGGCGATGAGTCACAATAACGTGGCTGAAGTATGTTGACCAATTCACACACTAGAAAATGAAACTGAAACGACCAAAATGTCGTCATTCCTTTACCTGCAATTTGTTCTTTTTGAATTTATAGAATAGGCCTGGTTCTGTTTTATATTTGTCTGCAATAACTTTTTCAAAATTTCTTTCTGCCTTTTTCCTCACTGCCTTGTTGTTTCTAGCATCTTTGTATTGCTGGTATGTTTGGGGGTTTGGCCTCTTCCTATATTGATTCCATTTTTGTGTCTTTTGGTCTCTGGCCCTCTCGCAATTGCTGTTGAACCAATCCTGTTTCCTAGTTCTGCATCTCTGCTTTGGTATAAATTTTATTTGTGCCTTTATTATATATTTCACAAAACTGGACATACATCTCATTTACTTCTTGTCCTAACAGCAAGTGTTTCCAGTAAAATTCCTTAAAGAAATGTCTGAGTTTCCCGTAATGACCTCTCCTGAAATCAAGTTTTTCACTTGCTTCAACCTCATTTTCTTCCAGATTATAATGAAGAATAATAATCTACATAGTTTATTCCCAAAAAGACATGGTCACTTTTACCCAAGTGAGAAAGGTACTGAATCTTTATGAGAGTCTCTGATATGATGTCACATTTTTCCACTTATAAGTGCCATAGATTGAATTCTTAGATTGCAATGGTTGGAGCTGAGTTTATGAAGTTTGCTAAGGTTTTCTGAGCAGTATAATCACAACATGAAATACAAGTTTGGCAACTTGTTAATGTAAAGTGTTTGTAAATAGTCATTGCCATAAAATGATCCTTATCTGAGTATCTGTAACTCCCGACATTTAACTGCAGATTGGATTCTTCTTGAAATTAGCCAGCAGTCAGATTTCTTGATAGTGCTCCTATCTGATGACAAAGAGTTTAATATTACCTCTTCTTTGCAGAGCGAAATTGGCACATGTGGATACCAGGCTTTGGTACAGACGAGCTGCGTCCATACAAGAGAGCACCCACAACAGAAGCTCACAAGCAGCGACTCGCTCTCATTAGGAAAGCAATAAAAAAATACTAAACTTCCAGAATTAATCTTTTTATTTTCTGTTCCCATTGTTTTGGTGTATGTTATTTGGCATGCAATAATATGCAAGTATTGTAATTAACAATTACAATAGTAATTGTCCGTTGTGGTGGTGCAAATGTGAATGTTTGTGTATTTTGTAATTAGCCGAGACTGATGTAGAGTAGGACCAGGCATGTGTGAGGAAGCCAAGTGTTGTGAGAGATAGGTAGGTTTCTTATGTGGATAATGCATACTGACTGTGGCAGAGTAAGGATGTGTATTGTATCAGTACATATGTATTTTCTGAATTTTTGAATCTGTTCATAAATCCAGGGATAGCAAGCATGGTATAGGAGACCATTCTGTATTGTATCGAGTCAGTCAGCATAAGATATATTATATTTGTTTCAGGTAGAAGTTTTGTAAAGTTAGTAGTTCTTAGTATAAAAATCATATTGAACTTGTATAATTGGCTTGGAAAACATGTATTTTATGATGAAGTTTCTTTTACACAGTTTCACAATGACAGTGTTGGTTAATTATATTGACTTTATGAATTTATAATTATAATTTAACCCTGTTCACAATCTGTTATACTGTACTGTATTGTGATATTTCTGTACTTACAGTATTAGATGTATAAAATTTGATAATAAAAATTAACAAATTGAATGAACTGATTAATAAGTTATTCAACATTGGTTCTATTAGTTTGATATTTCAGTTGTTAGTATTACAATTTTGACAACCTAGTCATTTGTTAGATCTCTAGCAAGTTAATTAGGAGTACAGAATTAGTGGAGGCTCCATTGCACTATTGTGAATTTGGAATAGTACTTTGGCTTCAGAAGTACTGTATATCATGTAATGACAAATTTTGTCTTAAGCTGACAGGTTTTTGTATTAAAACTTTTGCATTGTATAAATACTCAGTATATTGTTGAAGGAACAATGTTGTTGGTCACCTTCCTCAGTATACTGTTGGAGGAACAAGTGTGTGTTGGTCACCTTCCTCAGTATACTGTTGGAGGAACAAGTGTGTGTTGGTCACCTTCCTCAGTATACTGTTGGAGGAACAAGTGTGTGTTGGTCACCTTCCTCAGTATACTGTTGGAGGAACAAGTGTGTGTTGGTCACCTGCCTTAGTATACTGTTGGAGGAACAAGTGTGTGTTGGTCACCTTCCTCAGTATACTGTTGGAGGAACAAGTGTGTGTTGGTCACCTGCCTCACTCAGTATAGTGATGTAACCACTTCTGGCAACACAACAAATTAACATTCTCTCTGGAACAGTGGGTGATGCTCATCCTAAGACTGGAAATCATCTTGAATGAAAATTTGAAGTATTTACAAATAGCTTGGTTACTTAACAGTTGTATTTAAGTGTATTGATTCAAATGACAGGAAGCAGTTTGAAGATTTAACAAATTATAAGGAAAAAAGTCCTTAAATCAATACATTTCTGTAATTACTTGCAGAACTATGAATTATTTGAATGTTTCTGTGATTTAGCTGCATTTTACAGAACATATTGGAATGTAAACTAAAAAAATTTATATTGCAGCATATAATTAAGAATTTACATTGAAGTTGTGTATTTGGGCAAGGGTCTTTCTTGGATTATTTATATTGAGGGTGATTAAAGAGAGTTTACAGTACGAAGCTTCATTTATCCTGAAGTGGTGAATACTGAATACAGTAAAACGTCAGATAATGGCCAATTACGCTCGGATTTACTCCTTGATGACAGCTCCAGATGAAATATTTACGAATCGGGTTTAAGGTTTGTCTGTACAGTACTAAGTAGCTCTCTGGTTACAGATGTGTTCTAATTTGTCATCTCCAATACTTCCGGCTTTGAAAAGACCAAACATAAGTACTTAATTCAGACTAATTTCTTAGGTTCATTTCCTCCTCGGATGCTGTGCCTGCTAAGTGGAGTTGGTTCGATGCAGATTTGTCAATGTTCATGAATACCGTTTCTCCTAGGTACAGTGTTTCAAAAAATTTAATAATTTAAAATATGCAAATGGATTAAACAAAATACTATTAATAGTAAATTTATATTTTATAAATATCTTGGGTACATATAATATTCAAGTGTCTTAAACATGAAGCTGTACATGTATTCATTGCTAAATTGGGAAATATTAAATATTACAACAGTTAATCCTTAATGTGCAAGTCTTACAGCTCTTAATTTTACATATAATCTCTTACATGTATGTGAGAGATTGGGGCCTGACGGCTGGGTGGACAGCGCTTCGGATTCGTAGTCCTGAGGTTCCGGGTTCGATCCCCGGTGGAGGAGGAAACAAACGGGCAGTTTCTTTCACTCTGATGCTCCAGTTCACCTAGCAGTAAATAGGTACCTGGTAGTTAGACAGCTTCTTCGGGCTGCTTCCTGGGGGTGTGTAACAAAAAGGAGGCCTGGTCAAGAACCGGGCCGTGGGGAAGATAAGCCCCAAAATTATCTTGTGATAACCTCAAGAAGATGTAGTGTATATTTACTCACTTTAAAAAAAAATTTAAAGATAATTTTTTTTTAAAAGATATAATGCATTAATTTCTACAATGTTACTTCTCATTCATTTTCCTCAAGTGAGCCAGTCCCTTAATAACTGCATCCTCCACGGCCGCTTCTTGACGACCAGCACCACGTCTCTTACCTTTATACCCAGAAGGTCCATAGTACTCATAGGTAGAAGGTGGTGCAAAGTCAGACTTTCTCTCTGTGTTGTGGTGATATCTACTGCTATTATCTACACTAGTATCTATTGGATCAGAATCTAACAATTGATTACCATAATCATTCTGGCTTTGTGATTGTGAATGACAATGAAACTTTGAGGCATATTCATTATGCGTGTTCAATGATGGGGGTGCTCTAGGCCGCTCCTGTTGACTAGATTGACGTTTCTTATGAGAATCGTAGAAAGAGGGTGGGGCAAATTCATTATTTCTCTCTGTTCGCTGGCGATCTACCCATTCCTCTTGTGACAGAACTGCAGTAACGCCTTCCTTCCCAAAATCCCATTCTCTTACTGAGGGCTTCTTCTTTGATTCTGTTTGATCTATATGTACATCATCAGGTGTGTCTTCTGATGTTTTCAGTACGGGTGGTGGACCAGTTGCTTCATCATCAGATACAGGTGGGGTCTTCAGCTTATCTTCTGTAAATAATGACAAAGGGGAAAAATAAAACTAATACATCTTTAGTTATAAAAAATTAAGCACAAAATTCAGTTTAATATTATAATTTCACTATACAGCACTAGTCAAAAGTATGCACTTCCTAGTGTCAGGCAGTGCGTTCTTATGGCAAAAATTGGATAATGGTCTTGTGGGTAATTACCTATGATTAAAAGGTTTTAGATATCTTCTTGATGGGGTTCTGGGAGTTCTACTCCCCATGACTGACTTGTGAGTCGAGTCGAGTCAAGATATATGTAATAGCTACATGATGACAAGGAAGGCGTTAAAACTCTAGTGACCACAACACCAGAGCCAGTGGTCTTCTGACTGTCATCATGACCAATTATGTGCTGCATTTTGCTCTGTGGCTGTCCGTTGTGTTTTGGCACTTATTAGTGGTTCATGTGGTATGACACCCACCAAAGAAATAAACAAAATAAAGAAAGCAGGCCATCAAAGTGAGGAGATAAGTTAATTGTTGGGTGTAACAAGCTCATGCAAGTTTTGAGAAATGTTATCATTTGTGTACAGAGTGGGCGGAGTTCACCAGGTGGGAAGTGAGGCTTCAGTCTCTATTGAAGGCAGCAGTGAAGGCAGCAGTGGTTGGTTTTGACTCGCTGACTTTCTGGTTGCCTTACCCAGTAAGGTGGTGAAATGTCTGCTTCCTGTACCTGTGTGAGAGGGCCAGGTTCTGGTGCTGGTTCTCAGTAGGCCCAAGAACTATGACTGATGCCACCTGGTGGATGCGAACCATTTCCACTGTACTGTATAGCTTCAGGGAGCCACCGGGCCTCGCCCAGAAATAGGCATTTCATTACATTAAACACTAGTTTTATGTGGTAATTGTTTATCATCCAGACACTACTGTTTATTTTTTCTTCCATTTTTCTTCTAATGAAGATTTGTGGTTTGTTTTGCTTCACCTGTACCTTCTGGCCAGTTTTTATCATTTTTGGGTCAGTCTCTAATCCCCAAGTTTCTCTTGGCTCAATGAGCACACCAGATTCTGAACAAGTCCATACAACCATACCATAAAATGATACTTCTTCAGGACATAAACAGCCTACTTACATTTATTAGCCGGGATACTCCATCACTGCATGAATTGTGATTAAACTGTCTTGTTTTCAAGAGCTATAGACCTGTTATTGTATGCATTTAAAAATCCTACAAAAATATTTACACATGTTGACCAGACCACACACTAGAAGGTGAAGGGACGGCGACGTTTCGGTCCGTCCTGGACCATTCTCAAGTCGTTTCGGTCTGTCCAGAACGGACCGAAACGTCGTTGTCCCTTCACCTTCTAGTGTGTGGTCTGGTCAACATACTTTAGCCACGTTATTGTGACTCATCACCTGCATAGTTACACATCTTTACAGTCATGAACTGAGTACAGCAGGCACATGGTACATCATTACAACTTACCAAAACATTGGCTTTCAGGGAGGTTTTATTGCACACACATCAATAGTGTCAACATCAAAATCCTGGCTGTTATAAATGCCATCAATTTTTTTTTGTACTAGCTGACTGAATTTTTCAGAATACAAACTAGTTTTCAAGTACTTTTCAGCAACTCCTTTGTAATGGAGAAGTGAACAAACCCCAGAGGTGTTGATGGACTATACACTATACTGGTGTTCCAGTACACTCATGTGCACAGTGTTCACTCATGTACACGTCAGGCACAGTGTTCTCACTGCTCTGCCTCTCACAAGATCAACTAGATCTCCTTGTTGATGGGGCATTATTCTCCGTGATGGTATACTCTGCTTCATCATCATGTATACCAATCTGCTGAGAGTTTCCTCACTATCGGCCTGCTGTTCCTGCTCAGCTTCTTTATTGCGTTCAAAACACACGATCTGAATCTTCAAACAGAGCACTATCATGGAGACCTAACACACACAAATCACAATAGCGTGATGCATCAAATGAACAAATTCACAAGGGCCGTGATGAGGGTTCGAACCTGCGTCCGAGAGCATCCCAGACACTGCCTTAATCAACTGTGCTATTTGTCATGTCTCCATAAATGATTTGTTCATTTATGGAGACATGGTTTCTATGAAAGACTGAGATCCCTTGTCAGCAGTACAACATTCTCTCACACTCGTGCCCCCTTGACTTTCTTGGCACTTGCTTAGATACATTTTTGGCTTTTCTTATCCATTGTGACTTTGTATACGCTATCATAAAAAAGATCCAACAAAAAATATTTGGTTAGAGACGAAAAAATGGAAATCACAGGAACAAAAAATATCTGTGAAGATTTGATGTGATTATGTGATGTGCCAAGGTATGCTCCGTGGTCCCCCATATACCGAATATGAAGGCTGTAAGCTGTGCCAACACTGTGGCTGCGTAGTTCAAGACTTGCCTACAAAATAGGAGATTGGATAATGGTAGAAGACACCAGTCATTTGATTTCCTCAATTCATTCACTCCTGTGCTCACAACAATTAAAAAGAAATAATAACTTTTTCACTCCATTTCACTCTTCATTATCATTGCATTTTATCTTTGACTCGTATAAACCTACCAAATTTAACTTTTCTTCTATATAAATGTAACAAATAAAGCGTTANGTGGATAGTTAGAATAAACTTAGGAAAGAGACTGTACGAAAAAAACCACTGGAAGTCTAAATTTGGCTTAGAAATATAAAATATAGCATTCTTAACCACTCTTACGTATATTGTATGTAAGATGTGTACTGTAGTTGCAAACTGGTGCAGTGCTACAGCAATATGTGCTTCTATGTTGAATACTGTAATACGTACTTCTATGTTGACTACTACAATACATGCTTCTATGTTGAATACTGCAATACACGCTTCTATGTTGTCAGGTTATGAATGCACAGACAGTGACAGGTGTGCACAAGTGGTGCAAAGCCAGCAGATACAAGCCATAAATAATCAAGTGACTCAGCCAAACATGGTGGCTGCCGCCACAGCCACACAGGTGAAGCCTGTGGGTCCTAACCAGGCAGTGCCGGTCCCGTCTGCATCCACCAATGCCACGGCTGATACCACGGCAACCGGTAAGTAGCAATCTTTGTTCTGTCAACTATTCTCTGATGACTTTGGCAATGTTATTTGGAATTTACATTTTCATTGTTATTTATTTGTAATTTGTAAGTCATTGCAACTGCTTTAAAGCTGCCTCGGCAGTTTTGATTCATTAACCTTGGTCTACTTTTTGTATGACATTCAGAGTTAACACTATTTTGTCTTGGTATGATTACACTTTCCATCAACTCATCAAAAGCATTGAATTATCTCAACAGCTGAAGACAACATTGTGTTTAATTCTTCACATATGTGGTGATGTCATTTATCACCACCTGATAAGGATGATAAGTAATACTACAGCACAACATGATTACATTTCACTTAAAAAAAGAACACTAGAAACTTAATTCTGAATGTGAATACTGTTTTGTATCTGTAACTGTGCCATTCCATTGGAACTTTGTGGCTGTTACCTAATTCTTGTTGGTCTTCATCAGGTTCTTAACAAACAGAGAATCACTGAGCTTGTCAGGGAAGTTGATCCAAATGAGCAACTAGAAGAAGAAGTTGAAGAAATGCTTTTGTCTATTGCTGATGATTTTATTGAGTCGACTGTTAACGCAGCGTGTCGTCTGGCAAAGCACAGGGGAGCTCGTGCTCTTGATGTCAAGGATGTCCAAATGTATTTAGGTAAGTAGCAAATTATTTAAGACTGAAGTTGGAGTGGTGTTTGTGTTATTCATATGGCTTTTACAGGCATTGAACTAATATCAGCTTACGTGAGTGGAGAAAAGGAAGACCTAGTCAAAAACATGGTGTGTGGGTGTAGTATATGGTGAGAAGCTGTGGGTGTGGTGTGTGGTGTAGTGTAGTGTAGTATATGGTGAGAAGCTGTGGGTGTGGTGTGTGGGTGTAGTGTAGTGTAGTATATGGTGAGAAGCTGTGGGTGTAGTGTAGTGTAGTGTATGGTGAGAAGCTGTGGGGTGTGGTGTGTGGGTGTAGTAGGTATGGTGAGAAGCTGTGGGTGTGTGGTGTGTGGGGTAGTGTAGTGTAGTGTATGGTGAGAAGCTGTGGGTGTAGTGTAGTGTAGTGTATGGTGAGAAGCTGTGGGTGTGGTGTGTGGGTGTAGTGTATGGTGAGAAGCTGTGGGTGTGGTGTGTGGGTGTAGTGTAGTGTAGTGTATGGTGAGAAGCTGTGGGTGTGGTGTGTGTGTAGTGTATGGTGAGAAGCTGTGTGTGTGGTGTGTGGGTGTAGTGTAGTATATGGTGAGAAGCTGTGGGTGTGGTGTGGGGGGTAGTGTAGTGTATGGTGAGAAGCTGTGGGTGTGGTGTGTGGGTGTAGTGTAGTATATGGTGAGAAGCTGTGGGTGTGGTGTGTGGGTGTAGTGTAGTGTATGGTGAGAAGCTGTGGGTGTAGTGTAGTATATGGTGAGAAGCTGTGGATGTGGTGTGTGGGGTGTAGTGTAGTGTATGGTGAGAAGCTGTGGGTGTAGTGTGGTGTAGTGTAGTGTATGGTGAGAAGCTGTGGGTGTGGTGTGTGGGTGTAGTGTAGTGTATGGTGAGAAGCTGTGGATGTGGTGTGGGTGTAGTGTAGTGTATGGTGAGAAGCTGTGGGTGTAGTGTATGGTGAGAAGCTGTGGGTGTGGTGTGTGGGTGTGTAGTGTATGGTGAGAAGCTGTGGGTGTGGTGTGTGGGTGTAGTGTATGGTGAGAGCTGTGGGTGTGGTGTGTGTGGTGTAGTGTAGTGTAGTGTATGGTGAGAAGCTGTGGGTGTGGTGTGTGGGTGTAGTGTATGGTGAGAAGCTGTGGATGTGGTGTGTGGGTGTAGTGTAGTGTGGTGAGAAGCTGTGGATGTGGTGTGTGGGTGTAGTGTAGTGTAGTGTATGGTGAGAAGCTGTGGGTGTGTGGTGTGTGGGTGTAGTGTATGGTGAGAAGCTGTGGGTATGGTGTGTGGGTGTAGTGTAGTGTATGGTGAGAAGCTGTGGGTGTGGTGTGTGGGTGTAGTGTGGTTGGTGAGAAGCTGTGGGTGTGGTGTGTGGGTGTAGTGTATGGGAGAAGCTGTGGGTGTGATGTGTGGGTGTAGTGTATGGGTTAGAAGCTGTGGGTGTAGTGTATGGCGAGAAGCTGTGGGTGTGGTGTGTGGGTGTAGTGTAGTGTATGGTGAGAAGCTGTGGGTGTGGTGTGTGGGTGTAGTGTAGTGTATGGTGAGAAGCTGTGGAGTGTGGTGTGTGGGTGTAGTGTAGTATATGGTGAGAAGCTGTGGGTGTGGTGTGTGGGTGTAGTGTAGTGTATGGTGAGAAGCTGTGGGTGTGGTGTGTGGGGTGTAGTGTAGTGTAGTGTAGTGTATGGTGAGAAGCTGTGGATGTGGTGTGTGGGTGTAGTGTATGGTGAGAAGCTGTGGATGTGGTGTGTGGGTGTAGTGTAGTGTATGGTGAGAAGCTGTGGGTGGGTGTGTGGGTGTAGTGTATGGTGAGAAGCTGTGGGTGTGGGGTGTGGGTGTAGTGTATGGTGAGAAGCTGTGGATGTGGTGTGGGTGTAGTGTATGGTGAGAAGCTGTGGATGTGGTGTGTGGGTGTAGTGTATGGTGAGAAGCTGTGGATGTGGTGTGTGGGTGTAGTGTAGTGTATGGTGAGAAGCTGTGGGTGTGGTGTGTGGGTGTAGTGTATGGTGAGAAGCTGTGGGGTGTGGTGTGGGGGTGTAGTGTATGGTGAGAAGCTGTGGATGTGGTGTGTGGGTGTAGTGTAGTATATGGTGAGAAGCTGTGGATGTGGTGTGTGGTTGTAGTGTATGGTGAGAAGCTGTGGATGTGGTTGTGGTGTAGTGTAGTGTATGGTGAGAAGCTGTGGGTGTGGTGTGTGGGTGTAGTGTAGTGTATGGTGAGAAGCTGTGGGTGTGGTGTGTGGGTGTAGTGTAGTGTATGGTGAGAAGCTGTGGATGTGGTGTGTGGGTGTAGTGTATGGTGAGAAGCTGTGGATGGTGTTGTGGGTGTAGTGTAGTGTATGGTGAGAAGCTGTGGGTGTGGTGTGTGGGTGTAGTGTATGGTGAGAAGCTGTGGATGTGGTGTGTGGGTGTAGTGTATGGTGAGAAGCTGTGGATGTGGTGTTGGGTGTAGTGTAGTGTATGGTGAGAAGCTGTGGGTGTGGTGTGTGGGTGTAGTGTATGGTGAGAAGCTGTGGATGTGGTGTGGTGGGTGTAGTGTATGGTGAGAAGCTGTGGATGTGGTGTGTGGGTGTAGTGTAGTGTATGGTGAGAAGCTGTGGGTGTGGTGTGTGGGTGTAGTGTAGTATATGGTGAGAAGCTGTGGATGTGGTGTGTGGGTGTAGTGTATGGTGAGAAGCTGTGGATGTGGTGTGTGGGTGTAGTGTAGTGTATGGTGAGAAAGAAAATAAGCTCAGTAGCAC
>WNGS01163053.1:54441-68902 GCA_020271785.1 Procambarus virginalis | reverse complement strand
TGCAATTCTTGGGACCGGTCCACTTTTGTAAAGTAGTTAATTTACAAGGGAGATCTCCCCCAACCAAGAGGCTGTACGTAGCCTACTTGACAATACCTGCTGTAGAGGACTCCAAGGTCGCCCTGTTGGGAGAGAGGTATGTACTAGCCATCATTCTTAGAAGGAAATAATATTTTTTTCCAATAAAAACATATGGAGCTATAAAAAATCCTTTTAACCATCATAAATTATTTTCCCACATTCTCTTCCAGAACACTTCAGATGTGACTGGGGGGAAACTCATCCAAAAGGCCACCACCCAACTCGCCCCTCACCCCCAAGAGAGGGGGTGGGGGTCAAGGCCTTCCACCACTCACCACAGACGGAGAGACATCAGAATTCTACTCAGATGAGGATGGGGAGGTGGGGGTGGAGTGAGGAATAAGAGAGAGGGGCCCATAACTACAATTAACTATTATAATTAATTCTTATACATCATTGTTGTGATTTTACCTAATAAAGCATAATAAAATTCTTTGATTTTTAATACTCCTTAAATGCTCTTATAAATATATATAAGAATCTACACGAGCCCCCCAGGTGAAGTCAAGGCCATTAGGTGCAAGGAAGGGTACGGCTGCCCCACCCAAGGCCACCAAGTACGATATGGGTCTGAACTATAAGTGTGTCAGGAGGGCGTTGACCCTCTTACGGTTCACTCAAGGCCACCAGTACGAGGGAGGGTGGGGGACCCCACCTCTACTCAGACTAACCTGTTTTTTGTTACACCCGTCCCATAGGGGGAATGAGGATGGGAGTGGCTGGCTCTCACCCGTGTTTAGTATGCAATAAATTCATTTTTTTTTTACTTAAATATACTGTCTTACTACTACTGTATAAATGAACATAACCATACCGCTATATACATCAGTTATCTCGACCACTACTTCCCTCCCCCCAGATGACCTAATATGGAGTGGCACTATGTGGCACCCCGCTTCTGATTTCCTTATCTGATTTCCATACATGGAGTGGTATGGGAAGGCTCGGATTCCCCTACTGACAGCTCCTATGATATAATCCATGAGGAACATCTAGATATTTTCCGAGGACCATCTCGTGTTATTATTGCTGGTTATTCAAACAGCGGAAAATCCTACTTGTGCAGTAAACTTGTAAGGAAGTATCAGCACAAGTTCTCCTCAATAATTATATGCGGAGGAGGTTACTCTGAATTACGGTCAGATCCACAAATTAAAAGGAAGCTGATCGAGCATTCAACCATTATTTATCCTGTGGAAGAGCGATTGGATAATGAGTCACATATCTTAGTAATCTATGATGACCTTTTTACAGAGTCTGCGAATTCAAAAATCGTATCAGACATGTTTACTAGGGGCCGACATTTCATGGTTTCCGTCATATTGATTACTCAAAATATATTTTTTCCTGGTAAATATTCGAGGAATATTAGTTTAAATGCTTCTCATTTCATACTGGTTAAATCAAGAGACCTGTCACAAATTGAAGCACTCGGAAGACAAATATTTGGGAAACAGGATTCAAAGAAATTTGTAGTTATATAAGAAAGTTATTAGCCAACCCTACGGCTATTTGCTAGTAGATCTGGGTTCGAACACTCCCTCTACGATAACGTTACGCGGTAATATTGTTCACGAAACGCCCTATGAGATAGTTTACCAATGGTGAGCAAGAAAGATGTATTGGAACGAGTATATAATGACCCCTCATCTAGCGGTGGGCTTGGAGGGGTACAGAGGTTGTATAAGAGCGCCAAATTAATTAACTCTAGTATAACTCTAGCCGATGTAAAGGACTATCTGAAAAGCTCTGACTCCTATACGTTGCATTATTTACAACCCCATAAATTCCCTCGGCGTCGGGTGTTAAGCCCTAAACCACGACTATTTCAAGCTATAGACTTGGCCGAGATGAGTTTATTGGACAAACATAATGACGGAGTGAAATATTTACTCGTAAGCGTAGACATTTTCTCCAGGTATGCTCAAGTAGTACCCTTACGCGCCAAGGACGGGAAAAGTACCAGTAAAGCTCTGGCTTTAATTTTAGATTCACCTCATTCTCAGGGAGTGCGCAAAATTAATTCTGATCGAGGTGGGGAATTTTATAACGCCACTATGAAAAGAATGCTGGCAGCAAAGAAAGTACAGTTATATAGTGTATTTTCTCAGGAGACTAAAGCTTCAATCGCTGAGCGGTTCATACGTACTTTGAATGGTAAACTTTACAAGTTTATGACAGCGCACAACACTTTAAAATACATGCAGGCTCTACCAGATATTGTGAAAACATATAATTTAACCCCACACAGAGGATTGAAAGGGAAGACACCCACGGAGGTGCACGTTCTATCCTCGCCCAGCGAACACGGCAAACAATTTGATTTAATGTATAAAAGCCCGAGCAAATCAAAGAGAACTGTCATTTCTCGATTAAGTGTTGGTGATACAGTACGCATCACTCTATCTGATCGCATTTCCAAGTTTAAGAAAGGGTTTAAGCAGCAGAACACCCGAGAGATATTTACAGTTACACGTATTGATCGGAGACAACACATCCCTTTATACTTTCTAAAAGATTTGAATGGGGAAGAAATTGATGGTGGCTTCTATAAACAAGAATAAACACCCACACATTTGCCTCAAACCTTTAATATTGAAAAGGTAGTGGGCCAATGCAGAGTCTCTGGCAAGCTTCAGTATAAAGTTAGGTACGCAGGTTATGATCGATCATTCGATCAATGGATTGATGCTGCTGAGATATTACATTTATAATGAAGAAGCCCTTAGTTTATAAATACAAGGAATTGATCCAACTATTATCAAAACTTCAGTATTCCTCGAGAAAACAGTTGATTGAAAATTTGAAGAAACCACATATAAATGGTTTATCAGAAATGTTTAATAACTTTAAAAAAAAAATTGCCTGTGCCTGACAAGGTCGTTAAAAAGTTGAAAAAATATAAATTGCTTATTAGGTCACTAGCCTGTAAGAGACCTTCTGTGTCAACTAAGAAACAGATATTAACCAGCAGACGAAGAGGTAGTATTTTATCCATTATTTTGCCGATTGCAGCTAGTTTAATGACACGGTTGTTCAGTAAGTAAGTAAAGTAAGTAAAGTAAGTAAGTAAGTAAGTAAGTAAGTAAGTAAGTAAGTAAGTAAGTAAGTAAGTAAGTAAGTAAGTAAGTAAGTAAGTAAGTAAGTAAAGTAAGTAAGTAAGTAAAGTAAGTAAGTAAGTAAAGTAAGTAAGTAAAGTAAGTAAGTAAAGTAAGTAAGTAAAGTAAGTAAGTAAAGTAAGTAAGTAAAGTAAGTAAGTAAAGTAAGTAAGTAAAGTAAGTAAGTAAGTAAGTAAGTAAAGTAAGTAAGTAAAGTAAGTAAAAGTAAGTAAGTAAAGTAAAATGAAAGCCTTTTATCTCGTACCGCGTAAAATAGTGGACAACCGGAAAGCTGCACACAGCCCTCCTTACCCCACCTTACCTTGAGGTTACCTTGAGGTGCTTCCGGGGCTCAGCGTCCCCGCGGCCCGGTCGTCGACCAGGCCTCCTGGTTGCTGGACTGATCAACCAGGCTGTTAGACGCGGCCGCTCGCAGCCTGACGTATGAGTCACAGCCTGGTTGATCAGGTATCCTTTGGAGGTGCTTATCCAGTTCTCTCTTGAACACTGTGAGGGGTTTGCCAGTTATGCCCTTATGTGTAGCGGAAGCGTGTTGAACAGTCTCGGGCCTCTGATGTTGATAGAGTTCTCTCTCAGAGTACCTGTTGCACCTCTGCTTTTCAACGGGGGTATTCTGCACATCCTGCCATGTCTTCTGGTCTCATGTGATGTTATTTCTGTGTGCAGGTTTGGGACCAGCCCCTCAATTATTTGCCACGTGTAAATTATTATGTATCTCTCCCGCCTGCGCTCAAGGGAGTACAGATTTAGGCTCTTTAGTCGGTCCCAGTAATTTAGATGTTTACTGAGTGGATTCTAGCAGTAAAGGATCTCTGCACGCTCTCCAGGTCAGCAATTTCTCCAGCTTTGAAAGGGGCTGTCATTGTGCAGCAGTACTCCACTCTAGAGAGCACAAGCGTTTTGAAAAGTATCATCATCGGTATAGCATCTCTAGTGTGAAAAGTTCTTGTTATCCAACCTGTCATTTTTCTTGCAGTTGCGACGGCTACTTTATTGTGTTCTTTAAAGGTAAGGTCTTCCGACATGAGTACACCCAGATCCTTTACATTGCCTTTTCGTTCTTTGTTATGATTTGCCTGAGTTTTGTACGTGGTTTCCGTTTTTATATTTTCAATTTTTCCGTAGCGCATGAGCTAGAAGGGGAAAGCTGCTGCTCAACATCTTGCTGTCAAGCCTCCTCCTCCTCAGTTGCATACCAACCCTTCCATAAAACATTTAATAGATTTGAAGTTGAAAGTGCGAGAAAGTGTGAAGTTGAAATATGCAAGATCCTTGCTAAACCATTATGATGCTAGTGGAATCGTTCGTTGGGATCTGAATGGAAATATATTGGCTCCAGTATCTGGCATACATATAATTAACGACATTATACATAAAATGACTGTGCTTAAATCTGTTTTTTTACCGGATAAACTGCCCATTGCTCAACTGTTTTTCACACTAACTTCTACACCACGAGATTTATTCTGTAATACTACGGCAAGCAGTCAAGTGTATGAGGCTCCATCTGTTAAGAGAAAGGCAACTGCGAAGATTGATCCTCACAGTAAAAGGAATGCTTCCTGGATCGCATATTAACAGGTGAGGGTATATAAATGTGTATGAAATGTGTAGCTAGCTTTACTTGGCAAAAAGCAGTCTAAGGAGATAGAGCGATGGACACTCACGTGATATACGCCACAAGCGTATCAGATACGCATTTATTCCCAAATAACATCCCCGCATCGTTCCAAAATCGATTGCTTAACCAGCTAGAATTAGATCCCAGGAGGAGTTATGAAATGTGTCTACAAAAATTGCTCTTTATTTATTTATTTATTTATATTATTTATTTATTTATTTATTCATATACAAGAAGGTACATTGGGAATGTGAGAATATATAATTACAATCTTGTAAAGCCACTAGTACGTGCAGCGTTTCGGGCAGGTTCTTAATCTAAGAAAATTTTAAGTAGGTAAATACTAGCAAAAATTATAAAAAAGAAATGATAACAGTTACATGGCAAGAAAAAAAAAAGATGAGAGAAAATTGTAGGTACAGTATAATAAAGCACTTAGGTAGCTAAGATTGATTGCAATGAAAGCTTGAATGGTAGTTGACAAAAATTGGTAGGCACAATACAGCAAATGGCTAGCACATAAAGGAAGACAGCAATGAACACAATGATAAGGTTGTTTGGGTTAAATACATAAGAAGTAGGAGATTGGGTAACACTAGGTACAGAGCAAAAAATAAAGCTCAGTGTAGGAAACTAAGAAGATGAAATTAAGTACTTTTTGGTTTTGTTTTTAAATAAGGCAAAAGTTTTACAGTTTTTCAATTCACTAGGGAGTGAGTTCCATAGACTAGGTCCCTTAATTTGCATAGAGTGTTTACACAGATTAAGTTTGACCCTGGGGATATCAAAGAGATTTTTATTTCTGGTGTGGTGATAATGGGTCCTATTACATCTGTCCAGAGAGAGTTTCAGAGCATGGTTTGCATTTAAGAACAGGGTTTTGTAAATGTAGTTGACACAAGAGAATGTGTGGAGGTAGTTAATATTTAGCAAGTTTAGGGATTTAAACAAGGGAGCTGAGTGTTGTCTGAAAGCAGAGTTAGTTATTATTCTGATAGCAGATTTTTGCTGGGTGATGATGGGCTTAAGGTGGTTTGCAGTGGTAGACCCCCATGCACAGATACCATAATTAAGATAGGGGTAGATTAGTGCATAATAGAGAGAGAGGAGAGCAGAGTTAGGAACATAATATCTGATTTTGGAGAGTATAGCAACTGTCTTAGAGACTTTCTTAGTTATGTGTTGAATGTGGGTGCTGAAGTTGAGTCTCTTGTCTAGGAATAGGCCAAGAAACTTGCCATCATTTTTATTACTGATGTTAATGTTGTCTATCTGTAGCTGAATTGCATTTGATGATTTGCTTCCAAATAAGATGTAAGTCTTTTCGATGTTTAATGTTAGTTTGTTAGTTGACATCCATAAGTGGACTTTTTTTAATTCATTATTCACAACATTATTTAGTGTATGTGGGTTGAGGTCTGAATAGATAAGAGTAGTATCGTCAGCAAACAATATAGGTTTGAGAATATTAGAGACATTAGGCAGATCGTTTATATATATAAGAAATAGAAGAGGTCCTAAGATACTGCCCTGCGGCACTCCAACGGTAATTGGTAGAGTGGAAGAAGTTGTATCATTGATGGTTACATATTGGTGTCTGTCACTAAGATAGGATCGGATGTAGTCAAGGGCAAGGCCTCGGATTCCATAATGCTGGAGTTTAAGTAAGAGGTAGTTGTGATTAACAGTATCAAAGGCTTTTCTTAGGTCAATGAAGAGTCCAATCGGAAACTCATTTTTGTCAAGGGCTGAGTAGATTACGTCAAGGAGACTAATGATTGCATCGTTGGTGCTCTTTTGGGACAGGAAGCCAAACTGGCAGGGGCTGAGTATGTCGAATTTTACGAGGTAGGAATAGAGCTGTTTGTAAATAATTTTTTCAAATATTTTTGATAGAATGGGTAGATTTGATATTGGTCTATAATTGTTTATGTTCGCCGGATTGCCTCCTTTATGGACTGGCGTTACTCTTGCTTTTTTGAGGATATCAGGGAAGGTGTGACACTCTATATAGATTTGTTGAACAGTAGGGCTATGGGTGGGGCAAGGGCATGGGAGGCTCTCTTGTATACAATGGACGGTATTTCACTGGTGTTCCCTGCCTTTGTTTTTAGAGAGTGTATGATGGACACAACATCTGCCGGGCTGATTGGTGAAAGGAGTAGATAGTTTGGATAGCTGCCTGAGAGATATGTGTTAATATGTGTCTGAGTCTGTGGGATTTTACTGGCAAGATTAGCACCAACCGATGAAAAGATACTATTAAATTCATTTGCCATTTCTAAATCAGTTGACGGTATATCCCATCCTTGTAGAGCTTTATTTGGTTATGTGAGTGTTGTTTAGTTCCTAGGATACTAGAGATGGTTTTCCAAGTGCTTTTCATGTTGCCTTTTGCTTCATTGAATCTATTCACATAATATGCAAGTTTTGCCTTTCTTATGATACTGGTAAGCATTGATGAGTACCTTTTAGCTACTTCCTTTGAAACTAGGCCAATCCTAAGTTTCTTTTCATATTCATGTTTCTTGTTGATTGAGTTGAGAATGCGTTGTGAGCCATGGATTGTTTAATCTCTTGTCTGTACTTGCTTGGTAAATAAGGAGATAAAAATGAGACGAATGAGAAAGACGAAAGCAACAAGGCGAAAGATAAGGGTAATACCGAGAAAAAATGCAGAAACGAGAGAAGTTGGAACAAAAATCACAGAGGTAGCCAAGTCGTACACGGATACAAACAAAGAAATGCAATCACAGATGAAAATATTTGCAGGTATTATGCAAAAGGACAGTGCAGATATGGGCCCAGAGGCACGGAATGCTCATTACCCCACACCCACCGGGTTGCTGGTGCCTTCAACACCCACCTGTTCGGGTGCCCCCAAACCCACCATTTGCTGGTGCCCACCACACCCACCGTTGCGGGTGCCCCCCACACCCACCTGTTGCTGTGCCCCCGACACCACCTGTTGCTGGTGCCCCCACATTCAACTGTTGCTGGTGCCCCCACCCATCTGTTGCAGGTGCCCTAACACCCACCTGTTTGCTGGTGCCCCCCCCACACCCACCTGTTGCTGGTGCCCCCCACACCCAACCTGTGCTGGTGCCAACCACCCCCTGTTGTAGCTTGTGCCCACCACACCCACCTGTGCTGGTAGCCCCCCCAAACCCACCAGTTGCTGGTGCCCACCACACCCACCTGTTGTCTGGTGCCCCCACACCCAACTGTTGCTGGTGCCCCCACACCCACCTGTTGCTGGTGTGCCCCACACACTCCAACTGTTGCTGCTGCCCCCTACACCCACATGTTGCTGGTGCCCCCAAACACCCACCTGTTGCTGGTGCCTCGACACCCACCTGTTGCAAATGCCCCTACACCCACCTGTTGCTAGTAACCCCCCCACTCATCTGTTGCTGGTGACCCTCACACCACCTGTTGCTGGAGCCCACTACTACCCAACCTGTTGCTGGTGTCCCCCACACCCACACTGTTTGGTGTGAGCCCCCATTCACCCACCTGTTGCTGGTGTCCCCCACGACCCACCTGTTGCTGGTGCCCCCACACCCTCTTGTTGCTAGTACCCTTGCCCCACACCCATGTGCTTGCTGGTGCCCTCACACCCACCTGTTGCTGGTGCCCACCACCCCACCTTTGATTGTGCCCCACCAACCCACCTGTTGCTTGTGCCCACCACACCCACCTGTTTGCTGGGCCACCCACACCCACCTGTTGGCTGGTGCCCCCCACAACCCACACTGTTGCTGTGCCCCCCCACACCCACACTGTTGGTTGTGCCCCCCACACCTACCTGTCTCTGGTCCCCACCACACCCACATGTTGCTGGTACCCCTACACCCACCTGTTGCTGGTGCCCCCACACTCACCTGTTGTTGGTTCCCCCACAACCCAGTCTGTTTGCTGGTGCCCCCACACCCACCTGTTTGCGGTGCCCACCCACACCCAACTGTTGCTGATGCCACCACACCCAGCTGTTGCTGGTGCCCCTCACACCCAGCAATTTCTGGTGCCCCAACACCCACCTGTTGCTAGTGCCCCCCACACCCACTGTTTGCTGGTACCCACCAGCCACACCCCACCTGGTGCTGGTAACCACACATCTACCTGTTTGCTGGTGCCCACCACACCCACCTGTTTCTTGTGCCACCCCCACACCCACCTGAGCTGTTGCCCCAAACCCACTGTGCTGTGCCCACACACCCACCTGTTGCTGGGGCCCCCACACCCACCTTTTACTGGTGCCACCCACACCAATCTGTTGCTGGTGGGGGCCCCCCCAACCCACCTGTTGCTGGTGCCCTCCACACCCACGCTGTTGTTGGTGCCCAAACACGCAGCTGTTGCTAGTACACCCCCACACCCATCTGTTGCTGGTGACCCTCACACCCCCCTGTTGCGGGAGCCCCTTACACTCACCTGTTGCTTGTGCCCACACACCCACCTGTTGCTGGTGCCCCCACACCCACCTGTTGCTGGTGCCCCACACCCACCTGTTGCTGTTAACCTCACACCCACCTGTGTGCTGGTGCCCCCACACTCGACTGTTGCTGGTGCCCCCCACACCCACCTGTTGCTGGTACCTTCACACCACCTATCTGTTGCTGATGCCACCACACCCAGCTGTTGCTGGTGCCCCAACACCCACCTGTTGCTAGTGCCCCCCACACCCACCTGTTGCTATTGCCCCCCACACCCACCTGTTGTCTGGTTGCCCTTACACATACCTGTTGCTGGTGCCCTCTCCACCCACACCAGTTGCTGGTGCCCCCCACACCCACCTTTTGCTATAGCATCTACACCCATCTGTTGCTGGAGCCCTATACCCCACCTGTTGCTGATGCCCCCACACCCACCTGTTGCTGGTACCCCCCACACCCACCTGTTGCTGATGCCCCCAACCCCACCTGTTTGCTGGTGACTCCCACACCCAGATGTTGCTGTGCCCCCACACACCCCCTGTTGCAGGTGCCCATAACACCCACCTGTTGCCTGGTGCCCCCCCCCACACCCACCTGTTGCTGGTGCCAACCCACACCCACCTGTTGCTGGTGCCTTTCACACCCACCTGTTGCACCTCACACCCACCAGTTTGCTGGTGCCCACCACACCCACCTGTTTGCTGGTGCCCCACACACAACTGTTGCTGGTTGCCCCCACAACCCACCATGTTGCTGGTGCCCCCAAACACCCACCTGTTGCTGGTGCCCCGACAACCCACCTGCTGCAAATGCCCCTACACCCCCTGTTGCTAGTACCCCCTCACACCCACCTGTTGCGTGGTGCCCCCACACCCACCCTGTTTCTGGTGCCCCACTACCCTCTTGTTGCTAGTACCCTTGCCCTACACCCATGTGTTGCTGGTGCCCCTTCACACCCACAGTTGCTGGTACCCTCACACCCACCTGTTGCTGGTGCCCACCACACCCACCTGTTGATGGTGCCCCCACACCCACCTGTTGCTTGTGCCCACCACACCCACCTGTTGCTGGTGCCCCCACACCCACCTGTTGCTGGTGCCCCCACACCCACCTGTTGGTTGTGCCCCCCACACCTACCTGTTGCTGGTCCCCACCACACCCACATGTTGCTGGTGCCCCTAAACCCACCTGTTGCTGGTGCCCCACACACACCTGTTGCTGGTGCCCCCCACAACCAGCTGTTGATGGTGCCCCCACACCCACCTGTTGCTGGTACCCCCACACCTACCTGTTGCTGATGCCCCACACCCAGCTGTTGCTGGTGCCCCCCACACCCAGCTTTTGCTGGTGCCCCCAACACCCACCTGTTGCTGGTGCCCCCCCACACCCACCTGTTGCTGGTGCCAGCCACACCCACCTGTTGATGGTAACCCACACATATACCTGTTGCTGGTGCCGACCACACCCACCTGTTGCTGGTGCCCCCACACCCACCTGTTGCTGGTGCCCCCACACCCAACTGTTGCTGGTGCCCACCACACCCACCTGTTGCTGGTGACACCCACACCCAGCTGTTGCTGGTGCCCCAACACCCACCTGTTGCTGGTGCCAGCCACACCCACCTGTTGCTGGTTACCCACACATCTACCTGTTGCTGGTGCCCACCACACCCACCTGTTGCTGGTGCCACCCACACCCACCTGTTGCTGGTGCCCCACACCCCAACTGTTGCTGGTGCCCACCACACCCACCTGTTGCTGGTGACACCCACACCAGCTGTTGCTGGTGCCCCCCACACCCACCTGTTGCAGCTGCCCTAACACCCACCTGTTGCTGGTGCCCTCCACACCCACCTTGTTGCTTGTGTCCATCACACCCACCTGTTGCTGGAGCCCCCACACCCACCTGTTGCGCGTGCCCCCACACCCACCTGTTGGTTGTGCCCCCCACACCTACCAGTTGCTGGTGCCCCACCACACCCACCTGTTGCTGGTGCCCACCACACCCACCTGTTGCTGGTGCCACCACACCCAAACTGTTGCTGGTGCCCCCACACCCACCTGTTGCTGGTGCCTCCACACCCACCTGTTGCTGGTGCCCACCACACCCACCTGTTGCTGGTGCCCCCACACCCACCTGTTGCTGGTGCCCCCAAACCTACCAGTTGCTGGTTGCCCACCACACCCACCTGTTTGCTGGTGCCACCACACCAACTTGTTGGCTGGTGCCCCCACACCCACCTGTTGCTGGTGCCTCCACACCCACCTGTTGCTGGTGCCACCCACACCCACCTGTTGCTAGTGCCCCACACCCAACTGTTGCTAGGTGCCCCCACACCCAACCTGTTGCTGGTGCCTCCACACCCACCTGTTGCTGGTGCCCCACACAATCCACCTGTTGCTGGTGCCCACCACACCCATATGTTGCTGTTGCCCCCAAACACCACCTGTTGCTGGTGCCTCGACACCACCTGTTGCAAATGCCCCTACACCCACCTGTTGCTATGTACCCCCCCCACACCCATCTGTTGCTGGTGACCCTCCAGACCCACCTGTTGCTGGAGCCCCTTACACCCACCTGTTGCTGGTGTCCCCCACAACCCCACCTGTTGCTTGTGCCCCACACCCCTCTGTTGCTAGTACCCTTGCCCCACACCCATGTGTTGCTGGTGCCCCTCACACACCACCTGTTGCTGGTGCCCCCCACACCCACCTGTTGCTGGTGCCCCCCACACCCACCTGTTGCTGATGCCCTAAAACCCACCTTTTGCTGGTGCCCCCCACACCCACCTGTTGATGGTGCCACCCACACCCACCTGTTACTTGTGCCCACCACACCCACCTGTTGCTGGTGCCACCCACACCCACCTGTTGCTGGTGCCTCCACACCCACCTGTTTGCTGGTGCCCCCCACACCTACCTGCTTGCTGGTCCCCCACCACACCCACCTGTTGCTGGTGTCCCCACACCCACCTGTTGCTGGTGCCCACACACCCACCTGTTGCTGGTGCCCCCACACCCAGCTGTTGATGGTGCACCCCACACCCACCTGTTGCTGGTGCCCCCACACCCACCTGTTGCTGATGCCCTAAAACCCACCTTTTGCTGGTGCCCCCACACCTACCCTGTTGATGGTGCCACCACACCCAGCTGTTGCTGGTGCCCCACACACCCAGCAATTGCTGGTGCCCCAACACCCACCTGTTGCAAGTGACCCCCACACCCACCTGTTGCTATTGCCCCCCACACCCACCTGTTGCTGGTGCCCTTACACATACCTGTTGCTGGTGCCCCTCTCCACACCCACCATTTGCTGTTGCCCCCCACACCCACCTGTTGCTGGTGCCCTCTCCACACCCACCAGTTGCTCGTGCCCCCCCACACCCACTGTTGCTGGAGCATCTACACCCATCTGTTGCTGGAGCCCCTATACCCACCTGTTGCTGATGCCCCCACACCCACTGTTGCTGGTGACCCTCACACCCACCTGTTGCTGGAGCCCCCACTACACCCACCTGTTGCTGGTGTCCCCCACACCCACCTGTTGCTGGTGCCCCACCACCCTCTTCTTGCTTATACCCTTGCCCCACCACCCATGTGTTGCTGGTGCCCTCACACCCACCTGTTGCTGGGTGCCTACAACACCCATCCTGTTGCTGGTGCTCCCCACACCCACTTGTTGCTGATGCCCTAAAACCCACCTTTTTTGTGGTGCCCCCCACACCCACCTGTTGATGGGTGCCCACACACCCACCTGTTGCTTGTGCCCACCACACCCACCTGTTTGCTGGTGCCCCACAATCTCTTGTTGCTAGTACCCTTGCCCCACACCCATTGTTTGCTGGTGCCCCTCACAACCCACCTGTTGCTGGTGCCCACAACACCCACGTTTGCTGGTGCCCCCCACACCCACATGTTGAGGGTGCCCCCCACCCACCTGTTGCTTGTGCCCACCACACCCACCTGTTGCTGGTGCCCCCACACCCACCTGTTGCTGGTGCCCCACACCCTCTTGTTGCTAGTACCCTTGCCCCACACCCATGTGTTGCTGGTGCCCCCTCACACCAACCTGTTGCTGGTGCCCACCACACCCACCTGTTGGCTGTGCCCCCCACACCTACCTGCTTGCTGGTCCCCCACCACACCCACCTGTTGCTGGTGCCCACCACACCCACCTGTTGCTGGTGCCCCACCACACCCCCTGTTGCTGGTGCCCCCCACACCCACCTGTTGATAGTGCCCCCCACACCCACCTGTTGCTTGTGCCCACCACACCACCTGTTGCGGGTGCCCCCACACCCACCTGTTGCTGGTGCATCCACACCCACCTGTTGCTGGTGCCCCCCACACCTACCTGTTGCTGGTCCCCACACACCACCTGTTGCTGGTGTCCCCACACCACACCTGTTGCTGGTGCCCACCACACCCAACCTGTTGTTGGTGCCCCCACACCCAGCTGTGCTGGTGCCCCCACACCCAACTGTTGCTGGTACCCCCACACCTACCTGTTGCTGATGCCCCACACCCAGCTGTTGCTGGTGCCCCTCACACCCTGCAATTGCTGGTGCCCCAACACCCACCTGTTAATAGTGCCCCCCACACCCACCTGTTGCTGGTGCCAGCCACACCCACCTGTTGCTGGTAACCCACACATCTACCTGTTGCTGGTGCCCACCACACCACCTGTTGCTGGTGCCCCCCACACCCACCTGTGCTGGTGCCCACACACCCACCTGGTTGCTGGTGCCCACCACACCCACCTGTTGCTGGTGCCCCCCACACCCACCTGTTACTGGTGCCCCCCACACCAATCTGTTGCTGGTGCCCCCCACACCCACCTGTTGCTGGTGCCCCCCACACCCACCTGGTGCTGGCCCAATCACCCACCTGTTGCTAGTACCCCCCACACCCATTTGTTGCTGGTGCCCCTCACACCCACCTGTTGCTGGTGCCCCCCACAACCCACCTGTTGCTATTGCCCCACACACCCACCTGTTGCTGGTGCCCTTACACATACTTGTTGCTGCTGCCCTCTCCACACCCACCATTTGCTGTTGCCCCCCACACCCACCTGTTGCTGGTGCCCTCTCCACACCCACCAGTTGCTGGAGCCCCTTACACCCATGTGTTGCTGGTGCCCCTCTCACCCACCTGTTGCTGGTGCCCCCACACCCACCTGTTGCTGGTGCCACCCCACACCCCTGT
>WNGS01163051.1:64924-87199 GCA_020271785.1 Procambarus virginalis | reverse complement strand
GATCTCGCCTCTGGGTTATCTTCAGTTTATCTTGAGATGATTTCGGGGCTTAATGTCCCCGCGGCCCGGTCTTCGACCAGGCCTCCACCCCCAGGAAGCAGCCCGTGACAGCTGACTAACACCCAGGTACCTATTTTACTGCTAGGTAACAGGGGCATAGGATAAAAGAAACTCTGCCCATTGTTTCTCGCAGGCGCCCGGGATCGAACCCGGGACCACAGGATCACGCGTCCAGTGTTCGGTCCGCTCAGCCACGAACTCCCTTAGGACCCACTGGGTCCTAACAAACTCAAAAATAATATTAGATAATGTTAACGTTTTAGAAATAAATCCTAATGTCCTTTTTGGCTAAATCACTATATTTGTGCATCGATTTTGTTTCCTTGCCTGAAGATGCTTACTAATGTTTACGGGCTCACCATAGCCCGTGCTACTTGCCTCGCTCGCTCCTGTGCCAGGTAAGTTACGGGCTCACCATAGCCCGTGCTACTTGGAACTTGTTCCGAGTAGCTGAATCTATAACAGCAACAAGTTACTAATGATGACTCCCAGAATCTTCCTGTGTCACATCTCACGACGTCATCGTTATCCCGGTGATATCCTGACACTGTTCGCTTATCACCCAGGCTCGCAAACTGGCAGTGTTCACCGCTAACTGTATTTTTTAGTCATTTGTCCGATTTATTTCACGCTAGATCGTTTTGTAACTTTACTCCAGTTAACCTAACTCTCAGTTAACAGTTAAGCTAACGTTAAATCCCTCAGCTACCCCCTACTACAACAACCCCCCCCCCCCACTCCCCTTCCAATAAACTCCCTCTAATTCTTATTTTTAATTCCCACACAGGTGGGTACAGGAGGAGATGACTGCTGACTCCTGGCTGAGAGCGCTCCTCCCCTCTCAGGGTAAGGCTTATATCCGTGAGTTTCCCCTCGAGGCCGACCTGTCAGTCATTTAACAACCTGGTACGCCCAATCACTGTTGGGTGGAGAGAGGAGTACAGTTAGGGGGCCTAGTCAATCCTCCCCGGTCAGGATACGAACCCGGACCAAGAGCGGGGGTTGGCGTGTTCCCACTACGGCACCAGTGAGCTTTCACTGCTTGAAATGTTCTTGAGAGAATGAGAGAGAGAGCAGTAAGTGATGCAATGGTTTGTGACGCAAACATGCGTCATCACTTGCTTCGTTTCCAGACGAGTGTGATGGTAGTCTTTGGGTAGTAGAGCTGTTAACCAGACCACACACTAGAAGGTGAAGGGACGACGACGTTTCGGTCCGTCCTGGACCATTCTCATGTAATGTCTACTACCATTGTAATGACTACCATAGTAATGGTAATATACCCTAATTGAAATATTATTAAATCATTTATTGTAATATCTCTGTCCACACTTAATAACCAGCAAACACTAATAACGGACCAGTATGACCCCTCGCTGGACTGTCACGAATATAAGCTGAATATTAAATGAGGAATATCACAAGGAAAGGGATTATTAATCTACCCTTTTTTCACTGCCACCACCTTCCAAGGAATGAATGTGTCTATAATTATCGGTCCCCAGGAAGGAAGGGACTCGATAATCAGGGAACTCAACGGACCAGTGATTGAGATTGAATGGATTACTTTAGTCTTATTGAACTGAACGGGGGAGGCTCTCGCTTTACTTTATTATTCCTAAGAATGGAGAAACACAGGGAAGTTCTAACACAGCACATGAAAATCACATGAATACCATATATTAACACCAGGGGACAGATAACTCACCAAGATGAAATTAACAATTATTTTATTATTGTAACTGTATTTAAATCACAATTGACATATAGCCTACTCTAATAACATCTACCAAAATAAAAGAGGCAATGGAAAGCAATCACAAATATGCAAGAAACGTAGGAGCACACTACCTTCAATCGCACACTGCGGCCAGATGTTGATGGCGGCCCTCAGCCCCGTTGGGTGCGGGCTGGCTTGCCCTCCAGTCCCGAAAAACTCCCAAGACACACTAAATGAAATTTTGTTTTACCAGCTTATTGCTGGGAAGGATTACACCTCCCACCATCTAATACAGCCCCAGGGCTCCACCCATTATTTTGGCACTGGCCAACCATTTTACACTTAGGCCTGAGGTCTGGCTCTCTAGGGCCAATAAGGACTTGGCCCTTATCTCCGCCAATCATCTTCCCTGAGGTGCCGTGGAAGGCTACATGAATTCCTGAAGATTGAGTCAGTACTCCCCGGCTGTGCGATGGGAACAAGGTACCACTGTATTGGATACCCGCAACTAGTGCGCCTCCCAGCAATGTTTACCAAAACTGATAATTTATGTTCAAGCCCGTCTCCAGCAAGATAAAGGGTAGGGACACTTGACTCGCCTGGTATGGGTAAGGGACCGTTGAGAGGGGAAAGAGAGGGAATGAGAGGGGGAGAGAGGGGGATGGAGAGGGGAAACGAGTGGGGAGGATTGCGTGGGGACGCAAGGTATCACAGAGGTCGGCTGCACAACCCTCAGGTCAACTCCTTGGACCTTGACAAATGGGCTACAGGGGGGGGGGTGAAGGGGGAAGACGAATGACGGGTAAGGGGAGGGGAGAAAGGGGGAAGGGAAGAAGGAAGGAGGGGAGAAGGAAGGAGGGGAGAGGGGGAAGGGAGAACCAATGATCTGAGCACCAGATCATTACATCNGTGTGTCCACAGGATGAGTGGCGCTGCCCAATACTGTCACTATGGCGGTGTGTCCACTCACAGGATGAGTGGCGCTGCCCAATACTGTCACTATGGCGGTGTGTCCACTCACAGGATGAGTGGTGCTGCCCAATACTGTCACTATGGCGGTGTGTCCACTCACAGGATGAGTGGCGCTGCCCAATACTGTCACTATGGCGGTGTGTCCACTCACAGGATGAGTGGCGCTGCCCAATACTGTCACTATGGCGGTGTGTCCACTCACAGGATGAGTGGCGCTGCCCAATACTGTCACTATGGCGGTGTGTCCACTCACAGGATGAGTGACGCTGCCCAATACTGTCACTATGGCGGTGTGTCCACTCACAGGATGAGTGGCGCTGCCCAATACTGTCACTATGGCGGTGTGTCCACTCACAGGATGAGTGGCGCTGCCCAATACTGTCACTATGGCGGTGTGTCCACTCACAGGATGAGTGACGCTGCCCAATACTGTCACTATGGCGGTGTGTCCACTCACAGGATGAGTGACGCTGCCCAATACTGTCACTATGGCGGTGTGTCCACTCACAGGATGAGTGGACGCTGCCCAATACTGTCACTATGGCGGTGTGTCCACTCACAGGATGAGTGACGCTGCCCAATACTGTCACTATGGCGGTGTGTCCACTCACAGGATGAGTGTCGCTGCCCAATACTGTCACTATGGCGGTGTGTCCACTCACAGGATGAGTGGCGCTGCCCAATACTGTCACTATAGCGGTGTGTCCACTCACAGGATGAGTGGCGCTGCCCAATACTGTCACTATGGTGGTGTGTCCACTCACAGGATGAGTGGCGCTGCCCAATACTGTCACTATGGCGGTGTGTCCACTCACAGGATGAGTAGCGCTGCCCAATACTGTCACTATGGCGGTGTGTCCACTCACAGGATGAGTGGTGCTGCCCAATACTGTCACTATGGCGGTGTGTCCACTCACAGGATGAGTGGCGCTGCCCAATACTGTCACTATGGCGGTGTGTCCACTCACAGGATGAGTGGCGCTGCCCAATACTGTCACTATGGCGGTGTGTCCACTCACAGGATGAGTGGCGCTGCCCAATACTGTCACTATGGCGGTGTGTCCACTCACAGGATGAGTGACGCTGCCCAATACTGTCACTATGGCGGTGTGTCCACTCACAGGATGAGTGGCGCTGCCCAATACTGTCACTATGGCGGTGTGTCCACTCACAGGATGAGTGGCGCTGCCCAATACTGTCACTATGGCGGTGTGTCCACTCACAGGATGAGTGACGCTGCCCAATACTGTCACTATGGCGGTGTGTCCACTCACAGGATGAGTGACGCTGCCCAATACTGTCACTATGGCGGTGTGTCCACTCACAGGATGAGTGACGCTGCCCAATACTGTCACTATGGCGGTGTGTCCACTCACAGGATGAGTGTCGCTGCCCAATACTGTCACTATGGCGGTGTGTCCACTCACAGGATGAGTGTCGCTGCCCAATACTGTCACTATGGCGGTGTGTCCACTCACAGGATGAGTGGCGCTGTCCAATACTGTCACTATGGCGGTGTGTCCACTCACAGGATGAGTGGCGCTGCCCAATACTGTCACTATGGTGGTGTGTCCACTCACAGGATGAGTGGCGCTGCCCAATACTGTCACTATGGCGGTGTGTCCACTCACAGGATGAGTGCGCTGCCCAATACTGTCACTATGGCGGTGTGTCCACTCACAGGATGAGTGGCGCTGCCCAATACTGTCACTATGGCGGTGTGTCCACTCACAGGATGAGTAGCGCTGCCCAATACTGTCACTATGGCGGTGTGTCCACTCACAGGATGAGTAGCGCTGCCCAATACTGTCACTATGGCGGTGTGTCCACTCACAGGATGAGTGGCGCTGCCCAATACTGTCACTATGGCGGTGTGTCCACTCACAGGATGAGTGACGCTGCCCAATACTGTCACTATGGCGGTGTGTCCACTCACAGGATGAGTGACGCTGCCCAATACTGTCACTATGGCGGTGTGTCCACTCACAGGATGAGTGGCGCTGCCCAATACTGTCACTATGGCGGTGTGTCCACTCACAGGATGAGTGACGCTGCCCAATACTGTCACTATGGCGGTGTGTCCACTCACAGGATGAGTGACGCTGCCCAATACTGTCACTATGGCGGTGTGTCCACTCACAAGATGAGTGACGCTGCCCAATACTGTCACTATGGTGGTGTGTCCACTCACAGGATGAGTGGCGCTGCCCAATACTGTCACTATGGCGGTGTGTCCACTCACAGGATGAGTAGCGCTGCCCAATACTGTCACTATGGCGGTGTGTCCACTCACAGGATGAGTGGCGCTCCCAATACTGTCACTATGGCGGTGTGTCCACTCACAGGATGAGTGACGCTGCCCAAAACTGTCACTATGGCGGTGTGTCCACTCACAGGATGAGTGACGCTGCCCAATACTGTCACTATGGCGGTGTGTCCACTCACAAGATGAGTGGCGCTGCCCAATACTGTCACTATGGCGGTGTGTCCACTCACAGGATGAGTAGCGCTGCCCAATACTGTCACTATGGCGGTGTGTCCACTCACAGGATGAGTGGCGCTGCCCAATACTGTCACTATGGCGGTGTGTCCACTCACAGGATGAGTAGCGCTGCCCAATACTGTCACTATGGCGGTGTGTTCACTCACAGGATGAGTGGCGCTGCCCAATACTGTCACTATGGCGGTGTGTCCACTCACAGGATGAGTAGCGCTGCCCAATACTATCACTATGGCGGTGTGTTCACTCACAGGATGAGTGGCGCTGCCCAATACTGTCACTATGGCGGTGTGTCCACTCACAGGATGAGTGACGCTGCCCAATACTGTCACTATGGCGGTGTGTCCACTCACAGGATGAGTGACGCTGCCCAATACTGTCACTATGGCGGTGTGTCCACTCACAGGATGAGTGACGCTGCCCAATACTGTCACTATGGCGGTGTGTCCACTCACAGGATGAGTGACGCTGCCCAATACTGTCACTATGGTGGTGTGTCCACTCACAGATGAGTGGCGCTGCCCAATACTGTCACTATGGCGGTGTGTCCACTCACAGGATGAGTGACGCTGCCCAATACTGTCACTATGGCGGTGTGTCCACTCACAGGATGAGTGACGCTGCCCAATACTGTCACTATGGCGGTGTGTCCACTCACAGGATGAGTGGCGCTGCCCAATACTGTCACTATGGCGGTGTGTCCACTCACAGGATGAGTGGCGCTGCCCAATACTGTCACTATGGCGGTGTGTCCACTCACAGGATGAGTGACGCTGCCCAATACTGTCACTATGGCGGTGTGTCCGACTCACAGGATGAGTGACGCTGCCCAATACTGTCACTATGGCGGTGTGTCCACTCACATGATGAGTGGCGCTGCCAATACTGTCACTATGGCGGTGTGTTCACTCACAGGATGAGTGGCGCTGCCCAATACTGTCACTATGGCGGTGTGTCCACTCACAGGATGAGTGACGCTGCCCAATACTGTCACTATGGTGGTGTGTTCACTCACAGGATGAGTGGCGCTGCCCAATACTGTCACTATGGCGGTGTGTCCACTCACAGGATGAGTGGCGCTGCCCAATACTGTCACTATGGCGGTTTGTCTACTCACAGGATGAGTGGCGCTGCCCAATACTGTCACTATGGCGGTGTGTCCACTCACAAGATGAGTGACGCTGCCCAATACTGTCACTATGGCGGTGTGTCCACTCACAGGATGAGTGGCGCTGCCCAATACTGTCACAATGGCGGTGTGTTCACTCACAGGATGAGTGGCGCTGCCCAATACTGTCACTATGGCGGTGTGTCCACTCACAGGATGAGTGACGCTGCCCAACACTGTCACTATGGCGGTGTGTCCACTCACAGGATGAGTGACGCTGCCCAATACTGTCACTATGGCGGTGTGTCCACTCACAAGATGAGTGACGCTGCCCAATAAACTCGCCCCTCGGGGCAAAATTTAAAATTTTTTAAAAATTTACGGTGTTGACGGGGAGTTACTTGGAGTTCCGTTCTGGTTCACCACATTCTTGACAGGTCACTGCTATTTTGCCTTTGACCAATCAGAGTGAGGGTAACATTGTTCATCTTATCCAATCACGTTGCTGGCTCGGCTGGACAACTGACCAATCACGCACGGGTTGTATCAGCTGACGCATGTCAACAAAATGAGTTTGCACATTCACCTCGAGCTTGCACATTCACCACTCCAGTAACCTCCACTTTTGGGTGTACCTGGTATGTAGGTAGATTATTTTAGCCCTAAATTATGTTCAGGTATACAGTATACTTGGTGCTTGTCAGGTAAACTCCTGCGGAGGCCTTATATAACCCTCCAGTGGTATACATATTGTCTAGGAGAGAGAGTCGTTGAGGGGACGAATTTTGGTGTTTAAAGAAGATGTATATATGGGGGTATACACAATGTATACCCCATTTATACATGTATAAACTGAGAGTTTACTTTAATCTTGTGGAGTATGTTGAGGACTAAAGTACACGTGCCGGTTGCTGAGTGGGCTACGTCCATGGTCTTAACCATCGTACAGTTAATAGGTCTTATAAGCTCGACACCAATCAAGATGGCAGTGTTGGTCGTGTGGTCCAGAATTAAGAGGGTTTAACATGGTAAGATAAGACCAGGGTAAATAAATATATCCAGGGTTAATTATTAATTAATTATTAATTCATCACGAGCACAACGGTGGTGGGGGGGGGGGCCTCGGTGGCCCACTCCAGTAACCCACCCTGGCAGGGACGGGCCCCCCACCCTGGCAGGGACGGGCCCCCCACCCTGGCAGGGACGGGCCCCCCACCCTGGCAGGGACGGGCCCCCCACCCTGGCAGGGACGGGCCCCCCCCTGGCAGGGACGGGCCCCCCACCCTGGCAGGGACGGGCCCCCCCCTGGCAGGGACGGGCCCACACACAGTGAGGAGTAAGCCTCGCCACCTTCTTGCGCCAACAGTAACCACCAATTAGATATAATTGGTGGTGGTTGATAATAATAAACCAGCACTTACTGCTCGGGTGGCTGATGTCTGGGGCCCTGAGAGCCTGACCCTGGTGTACGGTACAGGGCCCCCGAGGCCCTGACCCTGGTGTACGGTACAGGTCCCCCGAGGCCCTGACCCTGGTGTACGGTACAGGCCCCCGAGGCCCTGAACCTGGTGTACGGTACAGGGCCCCCGAGGCCCTGACCCTGGTGTACGGTACAGGGCCCCCGAGGCCCTGACCCTGGTGTACGGTACAGGGCCCCCGAGGCCCTGACCCTGGTGTACGGTACAGGGCCCCCGAGGCCCTGACCCTGGTGTACGGTACAGGGCCCCCGAGGCCCTGACCCTGGTGTACGGTACAGGGCCCCCGAGGCCCTGACCCTGGTGTACGGTACAGGGCCCCCGAGGCCCTGAACCTGGTGTACGGTACAGGGCCCCCGAGGCCCTGACCCTGGTGTACGGTACAGGGCCCCCGAGGCCCTGACTGTGGTACATCACCTCTAGAGGGCCAGACTAGTGTGTGAAGCCTCTGCTCAAGGGTGCCGCCTCACCCCATAAGATCTCCGGGATATCGTGGAGGAGAGTATTGACCTCTGGCATCCTCTGATCCTGGCGTGTTACTCCCGCTGGTCATCGGTGACCTGAGTATCCTGGTATTGTTCCAGCGCGCCTCCTAAGGCGGCGACGCCAACACCAACCTTAATAATTCTTGTTTGGTTGGAGCCAGGAGTGACGGCACCTGCCGCCACCGCTGCACTTGGCAGAATGATGAGTCCGGGTCCGCCTCGCCCTCCTTGGCGGGAAAGTGGTTGTCATGGCAACGGCACGCAGTCCTCTGATTGACGGAGTAAATTTCCCTGCAATCTCATTGGATCTCACACACACATCGGCGACCGGGGGCTGACTGGACAGAACACTGAACGCGTGATCTTGTGGTCGCGGGTTCGATTCCCGCCGCCGGCGAGAAACAAGGGGCAGAGTTTCTTTCACCCAGATGCTCCTGTTACCTAGCAGTAAATAGGTACCTAGGAGTTAGTCAGCTGTCACGGGCTGCTTCATGGGGCGTGTGTGTGGTGTGGGAGAAAAAAAAGTAGTTAGTAACAGTTGATTGACAGTTGAGTAAGGTGATCTTACTGGCTATTGTAGGGTGATCTTACTGACTATTGTAGGTTGATCTTACTGACTATTGTAGGGTGATCTTACTGACTATTGTAGGTTGATCTTACTGACTATTGTAGGGTGATCTTACTGACTATTGTAGGTTGATCTTACTGACTATTGTAGGGTGATCTTACTGACTATTGTAGGTTGATCTTACTGACTATTGTAGGGTGATCTTACTGGCTATTGTAGGGTGATCTTACTGACTATTGTAGGTTGATCTTACTGACTATTGTAGGGTGATCTTACTGACTATTGTAGGTTGATCTTACTGACTATTGTAGGGTGATCTTACTGGCTACTGTAGGTTGATCTTACTGACTATTGTAGGGTGATCTTACTGACTACTGTAGGGTGATCTTACTGGCTACTGTAGGGTGATCTTACTGACTACTGTAGGGTGATCTTACTGACTACTGTAGGGTGATCTTACTGGCTACTGTAGGGTGATCTTACTGACTATTGTAGGGTGATCTTACTGACTATTGTAGGGTGATCTTACTGACTATTGTAGGGTGATCTTACTGACTACTGTAGGGTGATCTTACTGACTACTGTAGGGTGATCTTACTGGCTACTGTAGGGTGATCTTACTGGCTACTGTAGGGTGATCTTACTGGCTACTGTAGGGTGATCTTACTGACTACTGTAGGGTGATCTTACTGGCTACTGTAGGGTGATCTTACTGACTACTGTAAGACAATATTGCCAATTAACAAGATCTTACCGGCTGTTGTGATCTTGCTGGCATTTTCCTGTCGAACAGAACACAAAGAGTAACAGTCAATCAAATCAAATCAAGTCCGAGCGCAGTTAAAAGCTCTGTACCTCAAGGTACAGTCCTTGCACCACTTCTGTTCCTTATTCTCGTATCAGATCTAGACAAAAATACAAGTCACAGCTTCGTGTCATCATTTGCAGATGATGCAAAAATCAGCATGAAAATTACCTCTGCGGAAGGCATTGAAAAACTACTAGCAGATATCAACAAAGTTTTCGAATGCAGGCGACGAGTCACAATAACGTGGCTAAAGTATGTTGGTATGAATCAACTTGAGAATGGTCCAGGACAGACCGAAACGTCGTCGTCCCTTCACCTTCTAGTGTGTGGTCTGATCAACAACAAAGTTTTCGACTGGGCAGCAGAAAATAACATGATGTTTAACAGTGATAAATTCCAGGTACTCAGGCACGGTAAAAATGAGAACATTAAACATAATACAGAGTACAAAACACAATCAAATCTGCCCGTAGTAGGAAAACAACATGTCAAGGATTTGGGAATAATGATGTCTGACGACCTAACGTTTAGGGAGCATAACCAAACAAATATTGCGTCAGCCAGAAAATGATAGGATGGATTACGAGAACTTTCAAATCCAGGGATCCCATCACAATGGTTGTTCTCTTCAAGTCACTTGTGTTGTCCCGTCTTGAGTACTGCTCAGTACTCACTTCCCCCTTCAGAGCAGGAGAGATTGCTGAAATAGAGGGAAATATAGAGAACATATACGGCACGCATAGACGAGATAAAACACCTAAATTATTGGGATCGTCTCAAAGCTCTCCAAATGTACTCACTAGAAAGGAGACGAGAGAGATACCAAATAATATACACATGGAAAATACTGGAGGGCCAAGTACCAAATTTACACAGCAAAATAACAACGTACTGGAGTGAACGATATGGAAGAAAATGCAGAATAGAACCAATGAAGAGCAGAGGTGCCATATGCACAATCAGAGAACACTGTATAAACATCAGAGGTCCGCGGTTGTTCAACGTCCTCCCAGCGACTATAAGAAATATTGCCGGAACAACCGAGGACATCTTCAAGAGAAAACCGGACTGTTTTCTAAAATAAAGTGCCGGACCAACCGGGCTGTGGATGGTATGTGAGCCTGTGGGCCGCTCCCAGCAACAGCCTGGTGGACCAAACTCTCACAAGTCGAGCCTAGCCTCAGGCCGGGCTTGGGGAGTAGAAGAACTCCCAGAACCCCATCAAGCATGTTGTACCTGCTTGCACCTGATTTACTGCCTCCTTTGTGAAGTGGCGCGATCTCCGCTATTTTAAGTATGTCAGGGATGACGCCAGGATCTAGCGTCCGTCTCCATTAGATGTTTAGGGCCTGTGATAGTGGTGTTTTGCACTTCTTGATAAATATATAATGCCACGAGTCTGTGCCTGGTGCAGAGTGCATGTACATACTGTCTATGGTTACTTCAACGTCCCGTGGTATTATGGTGACATCTAGCAGCCATTTTTTGCCTCACCACTTTGAGTGTGTCCAAATCCGTTTGCACCGCTTCACAAACTATGTCTAACCTGACTCTTCTCCTCAGTTTGGCATCATCTGCAAACATTGATATGAAGGAGCCAGTTTCCTCTGTCAAGTCATTAACATGTATCAGCAACAGTATGGTCTCGAGAAGCGAGCCTTGTGGGACTCCACTTGTAACCTCTCTCCACTCTGATGTCTCTGCTCTCACTGTGACCCTCGGCTTTCTTCCTGAGAGATACTCTGACCCATCTTAGGACACTTCCAAATACACCAGCCCGCTTCTCTAGTCTGGGTAGGAGTCTTTCGTGCGGGACCGAATCAAATGCTTTCTGATAGTCGAGGAATATGCAGTCTGCCCATCCTTCTCTCTCTTGTTTGATTTCTGCCATCGTGTGGTGTGGTTACTGTGCATGTAAACTGTGTAAACGGTAACTGTGGTAATGTGGGGTATCTTGGTGGGGTTATTGGAGCTTACTGTGTGTGGTTATAGTTTACTGGTGGGTCTTCCTTACCAGTAGTTTACTGTAGTAGTGGGTCACACGAGACCCACCTCCAATCAGACGTAAATCAGGTCTTTCTATGGGCTACAGAAAATAATATGGTGTTTAACGAAGATAAGTTCCAGCTCATGCGCTACGGAAAAAATGAAAATATAAAACAGAGATCACGTACAAAACTCAGACAAATCATAACATAGAACGAAAAGGCAATGTAAAGGATCTGGGTGTACTCATGTCGGAAGACCTTACCTTTAAAGAACACAATAAAGTAGCCGTCACAACTGCAAGAAAAATGACAGGTTGGATAACAAGAACTTTTCACACTAGAGATGCTATACCGATGATGATACTCTTCAAGACACTAGTGCTCTCTAGAGTGGAGTACTGCTGCACAATGACAGCCCCTTTCAGAGCTGGAGAAATTGCTGACCTGGAGAGTGTGCAGAGATCCTTTACTGGTAGAATCCACTCAGTAAAACATCTAAACTATTGGGACCGACTAAAATGCCTAAATCCGTATTCTCTTGAGCGCAGGCGGGAGAGATACATAATAATTTACACGTGGAAATATTAGAGGGGCTGGTCCCAAACCTGCACACAGAAATAACATCACATGAGACCAGAAGACATGGCAGGATGTGCAGAATACCCCCGTTGAAGAGCAGAGGTGCAACAGGTACTCTGAGAGAGAACTCTATCAACATCAGACGCCCGAGACTGTTCAACACGCTTCCACTCCACATAAGGGACATAACGGGCCGACCCCTCACAGTGTTCAAGAGAGAACTTGATAAGCACTTCCAAAGGATACCTGATCAACCAGGCTGTGACTCATGCGTCAGGCTGCCAGCAGCCGCGTCCAACAGCCTGGTTGATCAGTCCAGCAACCAGGAAGCCTTGTCGGAGCAACCCATCCTCCGAATTGACAGTACAGTTTAATAATAAGTGAAAATAAGTACAATTACCGACTGCTAGGAATAGTACATAATTAGACTTACTTGTGCTGTTACATTTACCTCCCCATTTTTTAGGACAGGCTGGGTCGGAGACAGGGCCGCGGGGCCACGGCTGTGTGGTTATATAGTACTGTCTGGTGTTATAGTTTACGATGTGGGTTATAGGAGTTTACTGTGTGGCGGTTATCGGAGTTTACCTTTTCTTGCGTATATCAGTTGATAACTTGATATATTAATGCCATGCTGGTGGCGAAACTCGCACCTGTTATCATGGCCAGGCGAGATAGCGGCCTGATAGGAGCAGGAAGTGGCAATGAGAGGTCAAAGGGCAGCGAGGTGACTCACAGTTCCCTAACAACAGCTGATCGCTATTGTGTAGGCCTAAGACTTTTGTCTTATAGTGATAGGCATCAGGCTTTTGTGGTAGGCCTCCGGCTTTTGTGGTAGGCCTCCGGCTTTTGTGGTAGGCCTCAGGCTTTTGTGGTAGGCCTCAGGCTTTTGTGGTAGGCCTCAGGCTTTTGTGGTAGGCCTCAGGCTTTTGTGGTAGGCCTCAGGCTTTTGTGGTAGGCCTCAGGCTTTTGTTATAGGCCTCAGGCTTTTGTGGTAGGCTTCAGGCTTTTGTGATAGGCCTCAGGCTTTTGTTATAGGCCTCAGGCTTTTGTTATAGGCCACAGGCTTTTGTGGTAGGCTTCAGGCTTTTGTGGTAGTCCTTAGGCTTTTGTGGTAGGTCTCAGGCTTTTGTGGTAGGCTTCAGGCTTTTGTGGTAGTCCTTAGGCTTTTGTGGTAGGTCTCAGGCTTTTGTCATAGGCTTCAGGCTTTTGTGGTAGGCCTCCGGCTTTTGTGGTAGGCCTCAGACTTTTGTGGTAGGCCTCAGACTTTTGTGGTAGGCCTCAGGCTATTGTGGTAGGCCTCAGACATTTGTGGTAGGCCTCAGGCTTTTGTGGTAGGCCTCAGGCTTTTGTGGTAGGCGTCAGGCTTTTGTGGTAGGCTTCAGGCTTTAATAATAGGCTACAGGCTTTTGTGGTAGTCCTCAGGCTTTTGTGGTAGGCTTCAGGCTTTTGTTATAGGCCTCAGGCTTTTGTGGTAGGCCTCAGGCTTTTGTGGTAGGCCTCAGGCTTTTGTGGTAGGCCTCAGGCTTTTGTGGTAGGCTTCAGGCTTCTGTTATAGGCCTCAGGCTTTTGTGGTAGTCCTCAGGCTTTTGTAGTAGGCTTCAGGCTTTTGTTATAGGCCTCAGGCTTTTGTGGTAGGCCTCAGGCTTTTGTGGTAGGCCTCAAGCTTTTGTGGTAGGCCTCAGGCTTTTGTGGTAGGCCTCAGGCTTTTGTGGTAGGCCTCAGGCTTTTGTGGTAGGCCTCAGGCTTTTGTTATAGGCCTCAGGCTTTTGTTATAGGCCCCAGGCTTTTGTGGTAGTCCTCAGGCTTTTGTGGTAGGTCTCAGGCTTTTGTGGTAGGCTTCAGGCTTTTGTGGTAGTCCTTAGGCTTTTGTGGTAGGTCTCAGGCTTTTGTGATAGGCTTCAGGCTTTTGTGGTAGTCCTTAGGCTTTTGTGGTAGGTCTCAGGCTTTTGTGGTAGGCCTTAGGCTTTTGTGGTAGTCCTTAGGCTTTTGTGGTAGGCCTCAGGCTTTTGTCACATAGTGATGGGAAAGGCTTGTGTGTTAGAAAAGCTTAATAAAAGGCTAAAATAACAAAGTAGATATAACCAAAAGTGTCAAGTATATCAAAACAATTTCAAATAATAGATATGATCTGGATAAATTTAGATTAAGTAAAGTCCTGGGTAAATACTGGTTGCAACATTTGAATATAAGACATAAGGAAACTGCATGAAGTTTATTGACCCAGGGCCCTGACAGCTGAGTGGACAGCGTTCGGGATTCGTAGTCCTAAGGTTCCGGGTTCGATTCCCGGTGGAGGCGGAAACAAATGGACAGAGTTTTCTTTCACCTTGATGCGCCTGTTCACCTAGCAGTAAATAGGTTCCCGGGAATTAGACAGCTGCTACGGGCTGCTTCCTGGGGATGTGTAACAAAAAGGAGGCCTGGTCGAGGACCGGGCCGCGGGGACACCAAGCCCCGAAATCATCTCAAGATAAACATAAGGTAAGGTAACCCAAACTCCTTCATATATATATATATACATATATATATATATATATATATATATATATATATATATATATATATATATATATATATATATATATATATGTCGTACCTAGTAGCCAGAACGCACTTCTCAGCCTACTATGCAAGGCCCGATTTGCCTAATAAGCCAAGTTTTCATGAATTAATTTTTACGACTACCTAACCTAACCTAACTTTTTCGGCTACCTAACCTAACCTAACCTATAAAGATAGGTTAGGTTAGGTTAGGTAGGGTTGGTTAGGTTCGGTCATATATCTACGTTAATTTTAACTCCAATAAAAAAAAATTGACCTCATACATAATGAAATGGGTAGCTTAATCATTTCATAAGAAAAAAAATAGAAAAAATATATTATTTCATGAAAACTTGGCTTATTAGGCAAATCGGGCCTTGCATAGTAGGCTGAGAAGTGCGTTCTGGCTACTAGGTACGACATTATATATATATATATATATATATATATATATATATATATATATATATATATATATATATATATGCAATTGACGATCACTAAACACTGATCATTTGTATGCGGAAATCCTTAATCTTTCAACCTTATTCTCTGATCGCTTAATCCTCTTTGACCATTCCTGTTTCTGGTAATTCTTTCCTTAGGGATGGTTGGTCAGGTCTAGGTGCTGGCCTGTATCCTCTCTCTCTTGTCCTCAGTCAGTCTGATGTTGACAACGGCCTTAACAAGCCGAAACGTTCATCTCTCTTCTCCAATTCTTTGTTTTTTCCGCATATATATATATATATATATATATATATATATATATATATATATATATATATATATATATATATATATATAGTATGTCTAACCTTCGTTAACCTCTTTAATATCGTCCCACAATTCAACAATCATGTTTCCTAACCAGTCTTTACCCAGGTCTTTCCTGAATCTAAACTTGTCCAATTAATATCGATTGTAAAATTTGTTATATATTTAATACCTTGTTAATGGCCACCTTGTTGTGGCCATTCATCCGCTTCAGGATCTGAAGGCCCGAACTGGTACCGAACCCTAATTTGTACGGTGGGCCGCCTACACTGGCCGGCCTAACCTAACCTAACCTACCATTCCGGTGCTGCGAACCTTCAGCACGCTGGTTCAAATCACCCCATTGTCCCAAAATGATTTTCTCACTTCCATCACGTCACCCCCTAACTCTTAGCATTTCTAAACAATGTAAATTCAATTTATTCAATCTCTTCATATGGAAGATGTCTGATTTGAGGGATAAAATTAACTTTGTCATCATTCGGTACGCGCGTTCGAGTGAATTTATTGAATGACGACCAAACGGGTTGTTGATATTTGAACACTGGATTGTTTCAAGCGTAGGTTAGACACATGAATGAGTTTGGGTGGATGGAAATAGCTGCCTCGTATGGGCCAATGGGTATCATGCTATTTCCTTCATTCTTATTGGTTGTGCTTCTCAGGCGCTTATGTTTGTGGTTGACAAGTGTCTGAAACAGTCTTGGCGGGTGAGGTGGTGGGTGTGGCTGAGAGTAAGAGTGCTCCTACTGGTGGTGGGTGTGGCTGAGAGTAAGAGTGTTCTTACTGGTGGTGGGTGTGGCTGAGAGTGCTCTTACTGGTGGTGGGTGTGGCTGAGAGTAAGAGTGCTCTTACTGGTGGTGAGTGTGGCTGAGAGTAAGAGTGCTCTTACTGGTGATGGGTGTGGCTGAGAGTAAGAGTGCTCTTACTGGTGGTGGGTGTGGCTGAGAGTAAGAGTGTTCTTACTGGTGGTGGGTGTGGCTGAGAGTAAGAGTGCTCTTACTGGTGGTGGGTGTGGCTGAGAGTAAGAGTGCTCTTACTGGTGGTGGGTGTGGCTGAGAGTGCGCTTACTGGTGGTGGGTGTGGCTGAGAGTGCTCTTACTGGTGGTGGGTGTGGCTGAGAGTAAGAGTGCTCTTACTGGTGGTGGGTGTGGCTGAGAGTAAGAGTGCTCTTACTGGTGGTGGGTGTGGCTGAGAGTGCTCTTACTGGTGGTGGGTGTGGCTGAGAGTGCTCTTACTGGTGATGGGTGTGGCTGAGAGTGCTCTTACTGATGGTGGGTGTGGCTGAGAGTAAGAGTGCTCTTACTGGTGGTGGGTGTGGCTGAGAGTAAGAGTGCTTTTACTGGTGGTGGGTGTGGCTGAGAGTAAGAGTGCTCTTACTGGTGGTGGGTATGGCTGAGAGTGCTCTTACTGGTGGTGGGTGTGGCTGAGAGTGCTCTTACTGGTGGTGGGTGTGGCTGAGAGTGCTCTTACTGGTGGTGGGTGTGGCTGAGAGTGCTCTTACTGGTGGTGGGTGTGGCTGAGAGTGCTCTTACTGATGGTGGGTGTGGCTGAGAGTAAGAGTGCTCTTACTGGTGGTGGGTGTGGCTGAGAGTGCTCTTACTGGTGGTGGGTGTGGCTGAGAGTGCTCTTACTGGTGGTGGGTGTGGCTGAGAGTGCTCTTACTGGTGGTGGGTGTGGCTGAGAGTGCTCTTACTGGTGGTGGGTGTGGCTGAGAGTGCGCTTACTGGTGGTGGGTGTGGCTGAGAGTGCTCTTACTGATGGTGGGTGTGGCTGAGAGTGCTCTTACTGATGGTGGGTGTGGCTGAGAGTAAGAGTGCTCTTATTGGTGGTGGGTGTGGCTGAGAGTAAGAGTGCTCTTACTGGTGGTGGGTGTGGCTGAGAGTAAGAGTGCTCTTACTGGTGGTGGGTGTGGCTGAGAGTGCTCTTACTGGTGGTGGGTGTGGCTGAGAGTAAGAGTGCTCTTACTGGTGGTGGGTGTGGCTGAGAGTAAGAGTGCTCTTACTGGTGATGGGTGTAGCTGAGAGTAAGAGTGCTCTTACTGGTGGTGGGTGTGGCTGAGAGTGCTCTTTCTGGTGGTGGGTGTGGCTGAGAGTGCTCTTACTGGTGGTGGGTGTGGCTGAGAGTAAGAGTGCTCTTACTGGTGATGGGTGTGGCTGAGAGTGCTCTTACTGGTGGTGGGTGTGGCTGAGAGTAGTGCTCTTACTGGTGGTGGGTGTGGCTGAGAGTGCTCTTACTGGTGGTGGGTGTGGCTGAGAGTGCTCTTACTGGTGGTGGGTGTGGCTGAGAGTGCTCTTACTGGTGGTGGGTGTGGCTGAGAGTGCTCTTACTGGTGGTGGGTGTGGCTGAGAGTGCTCTTACTGGTGGTGGGTGTGGCTGAGAGTAAGAGTGCTCTTACTGGTGAGGTGTGGCTGAGAGTAAGAGTGTTCTTACTGGTGATGGGTGTGGCTGAGAGTAAGAGTGCACTTACTGGTGATGGGTGTGGCTGAGAGTAAGAGTGCTCTTACTGGTGGTGGGTGTGGCTGAGAGTGCTCTTACTGGTGGTGGGTGTGGCTGAGAGTGCTCTTACTGGTGGTGGGTGTGGCTGAGAGTGCTCTTACTGGTGGTGGGTGTGGCTGAGAGTGCTCTTACTGGTGGTGGGTGTGGCTGAGAGTGCGCTTACTGGTGGTGGGTGTGGCTGAGAGTGCTCTTACTGATGGTGGGTGTGGCTGAGAGTAAGAGTGCTCTTACTGGTGGTGGGTGTGGCTGAGAGTGCTCTTACTGGTGGTGGGTGTGGATGAGAGTGCTCTTACTGGTGATGGGTGTGGCTGAGAGTAAGAGTGCTCTTACTGGTGGTGGGTGTGGCTGAGAGTGCTCTTACTGGTGATGGGTGTGGCTGAGAGTAGAGTGCTCTTACTGGTGGTGGGTGTGGCTGAGAGTAAGAGTGCTCTTACTGGTGGTGGGTGTGGCTGAGAGTAAGAGTGCTCTTACTGGTGGTGGGTGTGGCTGAGAGTAAGAGTGCTCTTACTGGTGGTGGGTGTGGCTGAGAGTAAGAGTGCTCTTACTGGTGGTGGGTGTGGCTGAGAGTGCTCTTACTGGTGGTGGGTGTGACTGAGAGTAAGAGTGCTCTTACTGGTGGTGGGTGTGGCTGAGAGTGCTCTTACTGGTGGTGGGTGTGGCTGAGAGTAAGAGTGCTCTTACTGGTGGTGGGTGTGGCTGAGAGTAAGAGTGCTCTTACTGGTGATGGGTGTGGCTGAGAGTGCTCTTACTGGTGGTGGGTGTGGCTGAGAGTAAGAGTGCTCTTACTGGTGGTGGGTGTGGCTGAGAGTGCTCTTACTGGTGGTGGGTGTGGCTGAGAGTGCTCTTACTAGTGGGTGTGGCTGAGAGTGCTCTTACTGGTGGTGGGTGTGGCTGAGAGTAAGAGTGCTCTTACTGGTGATGGGTGTGGCTGAGAGTAAGAGTGCTCTTACTGGTGATGGGTGTGGCTGAGAGTAAGAGTGCTCTTACTGGTGATGGGTGTGGCTGAGAGTAAGAGTGCTCTTACTGGTGGGTGTGGCTGAGAGTGCTCTTACTGGTGGTGGGTGTGGCTGAGAGTGCTCTTACTGGTGGTGGGTGTGGCTGAGAGTGCGCTTACTGGTGGTGGGTGTGGCTGAGAGTGCTCTTACTGGTGGTGGGTGTGGCTGAGAGTGCTCTTACTGATGGTGGGTGTGGCTGAGAGTAAGAGTGCTCTTACTGGTGGTGGGTGTGGCTGAGAGTAAGAGTGCTCTTACTGGTGGTGGGTGTGGCTGAGAGTAAGAGTGCTCTTACTGGTGGTGGGTGTGGCTGAGAGTGCTCTTACTGGTGGTGGGTGTGGCTGAGAGTGCTCTTACTGGTGGTGGGTGTGGCTGAGAGTGCTCTTACTGGTGGTGGGTGTGGCTGAGAGTGCTCTTACTGGTGGTGGTGTGTGGCTGAGAGTGCTCTTACTGGTGGTGGGTGTGGCTGAGAGTGCTCTTACTGGTGGTGGGTGTGGCTGAGAGTGCTCTTACTGGTGGTGGGTGTGTGGCTGAGAGTGCTCTTACTGGTGGTGGGTGTGGCTGAGAGTAAGAGTGCTCTTACTGGTGGTGGGTGTGGCTGAGAGTGCTCTTATGATGGTGGATGTGGCTGAGAGTGCTCTTACTGGTGGTGGGTGTGGCTGAGAGTGCTCTTACTGATGGTGGGTGTGGCTGAGAGTAAGAGTGCTCTTACTGGTGGTGGGTGTGGCTGAGAGTAAGAGTGCTCTTACTGGTGGTGGGTGTGGCTGAGAGTAAGAGTGCTCTTACTGGTGGTGGGTGTGGCTGAGAGTAAGAGTGCTCTTACTGGTGGTGGGTGTGGCTGAGAGTAAGAGTGCTCTTACTGGTGGTGGGTGCGGCTGAGAGTGCTCTTACTGGTGGTGGGTGTGACTGAGAGTAAGAGTGCTCTTACTGGTGGTGGGTGTGGCTGAGAGTGCTCTTACTGGTGGTGGGTGTGGCTGAGAGTAAGAGTGCTCTTACTGGTGGTGGGTGTGGCTGAGAGTAAGAGTGCTCTTACTGGTGATGGGTGTAGCTGAGAGTAAGAGTGCTCTTACTGGTGGTGGGTGTGGCTGAGAGTGCTCTTTCTGGTGGTGGGTGTGGCTGAGAGTGCTCTTACTGGTGGTGGGTGTGGCTGAGAGTAAGAGTGCTCTTACTGGTGATGGGTGTGGCTGAGAGTGCTCTTACTGGTGGTGGGTGTGGCTGAGAGTAAGAGTGCTCTTACTGGTGGTGGGTGTGGCTGAGAGTAAGAGTGCTCTTACTGGTGGTGGGTGTGGCTGAGAGTGCTCTTACTGGTGGTGGGTGTGGCAGAGAGTGCTCTTACTGGTGGTGGGTGTGGCTGAGAGTGCTCTTACTGGTGGTGGGTGTGGCTGAGAGTGCTCTTACTGGTGGTGGGTGTGGCTGAGAGTAAGAGTGCTCTTACTGGTGATGGGTGTGGCTGAGAGTAAGAGTGCTCTTACTGGTGATGGTGTGGCTGAGAGTAAGAGTGCTCTTACTGGTGATGGGTGTGGCTGAGAGTAAGAGTGCTCTTACTGGTGGTGGGTGTGGCTGAGAGTGCTCTTACTGGTGGTGGGTGTGGCTGAGAGTGCTCTTACTGGTGGTGGGTGTGGCTGAGAGTGCTCTTACTGGTGGTGGGTGTGGCTGAGAGTGCTCTTACTGGTGGTGGGTGGGCTGAGAGTGCGCTTACTGGTGGTGGGTGTGGCTGAGAGTGCTCTTACTGATGGTGGGTGTGGCTGAGAGTAAGAGTGCTCTTACTGGTGGTGGGTGTGGCTGAGAGTAAGAGTGCTCTTACTGGTGGTGGGTGTGGCTGAGAGTAGAGTGCTCTTACTGGTGGTGGGTGTGGCTGAGAGTAAGAGTGCTCTTACTGGTGGTGGGTGTGGCTGAGAGTAAGAGTGCTCTTACTGGTGGTGGTGTGGCTGAGAGTGCTCTTACTGGTGGTGGGTGTGACTGAGAGTAAGAGTGCTCTTACTGGTGGTGGGTGTGGCTGAGAGTGCTCTTACTGGTGGTGGTGTGGCTGAGAGTGCTCTTACTGGTGGTGGGTGTGGCTGAGAGTAAGAGTGCTCTTACTGGTGGTGGGTGTGGCTGAGAGTATGAGTGCTCTTACTGGTGATGGTGTGGCTGAGAGTGCTCTTACTGGTGGTGGGTGTGGCTGAGAGTGCTCTTACTGGTGGTGGGTGTGGCTGAGAGTGCTCTTACTGGTGTGGGTGTGGCTGAGAGTAAGAGTGCTCTTACTGGTGGTGGGTGTGGCTGAGAGTAAGAGTGCTCTTACTGGTGATGGGTGTGGCTGAGAGTAAGAGTGCTCTTACTGGTGATGGGTGTGGCTGAGAGTAAGAGTGCTCTTACTGGTGGTGTGGCTGAGAGTGCTCTTACTGGTGGTGGGTGTGGCTGAGAGTGCTCTTACTGGTGGTGGGTGTGGCTGAGAGTGCGCTTACTGGTGGTGGGTGTGGCTGAGAGTGCTCTTACTGGTGGTGGGTGTGGCTGAGAGTAAGAGTGCTCTTACTGGTGGTGGGTGTGGCTGAGAGTAAGAGTGCTCTTACTGGTGGTGGGTGTGGCTGAGAGTGCTCTTACTGGTGGTGGGTGTGGCTGAGAGTGCTCTTACTGGTGGTGGGTGTGGCTGAGAGTAAGAGTGCTCTTACTGGTGGTGGGTGTGGCTGAGAGTAGAGTGCTCTTACTGGTGGTGGGTGTGACTGAGAGTGCTCTTACTGGTGGTGGTGTGGCTGAGAGTGCTCTTACTGGTGGTGGGTGTGGCTGAGAGTTGCTCTTACTGGTGGTTGGGTGTGGCTGAGAGTGCTCTTACTGGTGGTGGTGTGGCTGAGAGTGCTCTTACTGGTGGTGGGTGTGGCTGAGAGTGCTCTTACTGGTGGTGGGTGTGGCTGAGAGAGTGCTCTTACTGGGGTGGGTGTGGCTGAGAGTGCTCTTACTGGTGGTGGGTGGGGCTGAGAGTGCTCTTACTGGTGGTGGGTGTGGCTGAGAGTGCTCTTACTTGGTGGGGGTGTGGCTGAGAGTGCTCTTACTGGTGGTGGGTGTGGCTGAGAGTGCTCTTACTGGTGGTGGGTGTGGATGAGAGTGCTCTTACTGGTGGTGGGTGTGGCTGAGAGTGCTCTTACTGGTGGTGGTGTGGCTGAGAGTGCTCTTACTGGTGGTGGGTGTGGCTGAGAGTGCTCTTACTGGTGGTGGGTGTGGCTGAGAGT